>LZPO01117717.1:34394-47373 GCA_001675575.1 Neotoma lepida
TGTGTGTGTGTGTATGTGTGTGTGTATGTGTGTGTGTGTGTGTGTGTGTGGTTTCTGATGATAAAGTATGATTCATGTTAGAATGACCAGTTCCTTTTTATTGTGAGTAGGTACATGGAATTTTTGAGAGGGAAAAAGCAGAATCAAGGAGAAATTTGGAGTTCTCTGGATTAGGGGAAAGAATATTTTTCTTATTTAGATTGCTTTGAAATTGAATTTGTTTTCTGAAGAAAATTGTCACTCATTTGGAGATGCCTGCTGTCAGGTTAAGAGAGCACAGGCTGTCTTTCTGTTCTTTCCTCTTTTTAAAAAAAGATACAATTTGGACATGGTGGGGGGGATAGTAAATGAACCAGAGGAAAAAATCCAGGCCCAAATATTAACTGCTCCCCATGAAATGGGAGCCACACTGGCTCTGTTGGGCCATCAGCACAGATAGCCACTGTGCTTTAAAGCCTTCCCTTTTGAGACTGTGTCCCTCTGCCTATGTGTATATACATTTTTATCTTTGATAGGATTTCAGAAATAGTTACAAAGTAGTTCAAAGGAGTCCCACAGCCTTTTTAATTCCGTTCTTGAACTGTTCATATTCTACCCTATGTACTTTCTATGTCTATATTTAAAAGGTTATCTATGGACCCTTTTCTGCTGGCAAGCAGATCTTTATTGTAGGTATATATGTATGTAGTAGGGACTGGCTCAGGGAGCAGGCTTCTGAAGAGCATATTATACCTAAGAGGCTGCCCTTTCTACCTGCTTAGACTCTAGGCTCTGCAAGTTAACACTGTTGCTTAAGGGCAGTGTTTTCCTCTACCTTCCTTCTGGGAGTCAGCTGTTAACCCTCAGGGTCTTCTACCAACATAGCCCCAATNACTATCCACATTCTCGCCCTTTCAGAAGAATCAGGCTAAAAATCTGGGCACAGGCTTGAGCAAACAGGCTTGAAAAGTTGCCAATCTGCAGGCTAGAGAGACACAACTTAATAGCAGAGAAGTGGTTTTTATTCTCACTCTACCCCTGGCTCACATAAATAGCATCAGATATTATATAATAATAGGACACCATATCTTGAAATCTATTCAGGGATAGAAAGAGCACACAAGACAAAAGATGTAGTCGGGGAGAAAAAAAAAGAGACAGTTTTATTCATAAAGGCTCATGATAGCCATGCTGTCAAAATATTTTTTCAGTCGAAAAGAACAGATGTGAATAATAGGCAGAAGGGTTGTTCTTCTTCTATGGCACAAAAGAAAGATTCAAGTTTGGACTAACACATCATTAGGTTTTTCTCCAACAGCTGAAGACTTCAAGAATGAGAGCATGGACCATTGATGACCCTACTTGGCCAATTTGGCCATTAGAGATGGAAGACCTTATTATTTCATCTTCAACCAGAACTGTCTCCCGTGTATGCTGCAAAACTGACAACACAAAGATTATAATGGGAACACCACAGAGAAAATTTTATGGAAGACACTAAAGTTGTGCTACTAAGTTTCAAATGAGCAGTTGAAATTGTGTGTTTAAATTGTACCTAACAGACAGGATTAAAAGGCAAGTGTCTTGCAATTTACAGANTATTGTGTTTTCCATTTCAAGCCCAGGGGTAGTCATAGTTTTCAGGAAATATTTATACCTGTCACTTGTACATGTCATATTACAAACTGTAACTCTTTCCCAGCAGCCTAGCATGGCTGGTGATATTTGCAGCCTCTCAGAGATGTGGCAATAGGTGTTGTCCTCCATCAGGGAGTTAACTGACTTCCAAGATATACAGAGCATGTAAAAGACGCAAAGCTCAAATAATGACCTCAGTACATTTCACTGATACAAAATAAAAACTAGTTGTACACAGAGCCAGCCCTGGTGAGACAGTAAAACTCAATGAAGGTTTCATGGATTTGGGAGCAGAGGTCAGGGGTTTTACTCATGATTATGATTTTCTCTTAGGTCTAGAACAGCCAACTCAAGAGTCTTGCTTTCTCTTGTTGGTAAATTAAGGACAACTGTCACCCTACAAGGTCATACAGCAGAGAATGAGTGATATAATGGTTACTAAAAAAGCTCTTGTTGCTAGAAATTGCTAACAGGATATGAGGACTATTATTGATAAGGCTAGGCACCCACATGTACAAGTTGGCATTATGCACTTTCCAGAGAGAAAAGCCAGGAGGCATGCATCTTACATCTGGTTCAATTTAATGACATCCAATGAACTGGGAATATTTTGGCCAGCAAGGATCATGTCAGATCAACCACTTTTAGGACAGCTTGTTGACTCTGAACTGGCCACTGATATCTGGGTTGATTCAAAAATCAGAGCTTATGACAAAAATATGTATGTGTTTTTACTATATTTATTTATTTATATGAAGGACATGCGTATGCCATGGAGCATGTGTGGAGGTCAGAGGATAATTTGTGAGAATCAGTTCTCTCTTTCTCCCATGTAGGTCTTGAGGATTGAACTCAGGTCATCAGGCTTGGTAGCCTATACCTTTACCCACTTGATCATTTTACCAGCCACTGAGTGTGCTTTTAAAACCCAGTCAGCATGCGTGGTTAATGTCATCTGAAAGGATGCTTGTAGGAGTAAAGAAGAGCAGTATGATTAACTCGAGCATCTGCTCAGAATATGTCCAGCGAGTGTACTGGTAGTGGCCAGGGCCTGAACACAGGACCAGAGAGGCAGTCTGTCTTTTAAGGGGCAGTCACCACCTCATGTCCATCATCTCATTGCCCCAAGTAAAGATTAGTTATATTATGTGCCCTCATGGTCACCTGGTGGGTTTTTGTCCATGTTATGAAGGGAATTGCTAGCTCTGCCTTAAAGTCATCCAGAAAATGTAAAGAACAGTGGGCAGTGGGAGGCATTTTTTTGTTTACAGAAGAACTCCTCTACATTCTTCAGAAGATTTGGCAGAGAAATTACTTGGAACAGCTAAAGAAAGTGTGTAACTCCCAGCCCCATCTCCACTGACTTTCCTTCCCCTCCTGCTGAGGAAGGGGACCCTACCACCAGCTTTGCAAGGATCACGAGTTCACGGAGAACTAGAATTTTCTTTCCGCACTGAATTTTCAAATTCTCTAGCTAGGGTGTAGTTCAGTGGTACATGATGTGTTTAAGGCCCTGGGTTAGTCCCCAGCACAGCCAATAAAGAAAAAGTTCAGAATGTTTCCATTTATCCAGATTTTCCTGAGAGCAGTTTTGGTTCCTAATGACTTCATCCTCCGACANNCACATTGTACTTGTGTTGGTCAACGTCACTCAGAGACCATGGAAGACATTTTAGNATGGTATCCCATGTAGTCAAATGGAGTCAAATGAGGCTTCACCTATGGGGCTAACTCTTTGGGGGTGGTGTGGAGAAACTGGCTGGGGCCCTCGTATGAACAGGCCTCTGTGGTCATCTTGCCATCACCATCAATTCAAGATTATCATTTCAGATGACCGTGTCACTTCAGGTGACTTGACTAAAGTNTCATGAGAGGTCTTGAACCAGAACAATCTAAGAAACTACCCTTGGACTTATACTTCTCAGAAGCTGCATAAAGTAGCGACCCAATGTTGTTTGCTGTTGCAGTTTGNGGTCATTTATCATGCAGCAGCAGACAGATGNCATAATTCCTAAAGCTCCAAACATTAACTCCAGCTCTCCTAATTTCCAAAACTCTTCCCTGACAACATCATGTTATTTACATCTGAGAACTTCTCTGCACTCCCTGATGCCCTGTCTTCCTGTCTTCTCTCCAAAGCATTGTTGCTGACTGGGGAGATGGCTCAGTATATCTTCATGACCTTTCCTGTTGCTGTGATACAAGGCTCAATTAAAGCAGTTTAAAGAAGGAAGCATTTATCTCACAGTCAGAAGGTATAGTCCTTCTTGGTGAGGAAGCCCACNGGGCAGGACCCTGAAGCAGCTGGTCACATTGTCTTGACATTCAGGATGAAGAAAATGATGCACAATGTTACTCAGTTCTTGTGAAGTGGTGCCTCTTACATCTTCATAGCTCTCCCTATATCAATTAAATTAATCAAAATAATTCCTCAAAAGCACGCCCAGAATTTCACCTAAACTGAATCATCTCTCACAGGTGTGCCTGAAGGCTTGGCTCCTAGGGGTTTTCATATCCTGTTAAGTTGAAAATCAACAATCATCACCACAGCAGGTAAAGAGCTCCCGGCACAAGCATGAGGAACGGAGTTCGGATCCTCAGCGTCCACATAAAAACTGGGCATCATGGCACATATCTATAACTCAGTGTTGGGAGCCAGGGACAGACAGATCCTAGAGGCCCATTGGCTGTTCAGTCCATCCAAAAAATCAAGCAGCAAGTTCCCTTAGAGACTCTGTCTCAAAAAGAACCTAAGGTGAGGGGAGCAATAGAGAAAGGCATCCAGAGTTGACCCCTGGCCTTCACACTGGTATGCATGGGGGAGTATAGGTGCACACTCAGGTGTGCATACATAAATACACCACACAGACACACACACACACACAGAGAGAGAGAGAGAGAGAGACAGAGAGAGAGAGACAGAGACAGAGACAGAGACAGAGACAGAGAGACAGAGAGACAGCGAGAGACAGACAGAGAGAGAGAGAATGAGTGAATGATTAATGAATGAGTGAATAGATACATAAACGGATACCTGGTAAATCCTAAGCAATCACTGCTAAGCTATATGCTCTCGGGGTCCTAGGAGACAGTCGTTATTATCCACATTTGAAAGGGTGAGTTTGAGACTTGGAAGCATTTAGTAAAATTTCACCAAAGAAGGGATTTGGTAATTGAGCCAAACTTTTTTAGCTGCAGTTGCATGTACTGAACGGTGTCGTGTCCTGTATAAAANAGTCACAGTGGTACTTGTTCTCTCCAAGTTTTAGTATTTGACGTGGGGAAAGCACAAATGCAGAGGAGCTACCACNTGTAAGGCTCACTTTGTGGGAGGGGTGGGAGCAGAAGTGAGAATTTTTAGGCAATCCATGACTTGAGCATTTAGCTCGTGGGNAAAGTTCCTCTCTTCCTCCTTCTCATCTTCTGTCTCTATACTGTAGGGAAATAAAATCAATTCTGCTTGGGGCTNTCCTTCTCCTTCTATCCTTTATTCCCTTTCTCCATCTTTCTTCCCACCTCTTCCTCCTCTTCCTCCTCCTTCTCCACCCTCCTCCATTTTGGAAGAGAGGTTTGAGACAGAGCCTCACTATGTAGCACAGACATCCTCCTGCCTCAGCGTTCCAAGTACTGAGATTACAGGAATGTACCAGCACACCTGGCTGATTACACAAAACTTTTCTACATCGTGCAGGGGTAGTCACAAAACCAGTACTGCCATATTTTATAGTAAAACTGTAAATATAAACCAATTTCACTTCCAAATAAGCTCATCTAAACTCTAAATCGATATGAAGAAAAACTGATATAGAGGAGAGTTCAGTACTTTCTTCTGGAGTCTGGGGTCTTAGGAAAGGAAGGAGAAAGATCTATGACATTCCAAATGGATAACATAGCTCTCTGACCCTCAAGCTTTCCTACCTACCCACAGAGATTTTCCACTTTCATTGCAATGAGTTCCAAAATTAATTCTGTACCACAGACTTTGAACTCTGGTCCCACTGCCACTATTGACAAGGTCTCTGTCTAGTTTTACATCTGGTCACCATGGCCTCATACCCAGTCAGATCCAAAGTGAATTCACTTTCCAGCCCTGGGAAAAGCCCTTTGCTGATGCCACATTTTCATCATTTTCTTTAAATCCTCAGACTCAAAACTTCCTTGAACTTGTCCCTGCAAATGATGGGTTTAATCTGTGTGTGTGTGTGTGTGTGTGTGTGTGTGTGTGTGTGTACTTGTTTATTGCCTCCTCATTCATCCACTTACCTTAAATTCAATTCACCCACACTCTTTTCAAAGCATGGTGCCCAGAACATTGCAGAAAACTACAAAGTGGATGTCCTTCAGTATCTTAAATCTTTGACTTCACTAGCTGCTAACTTATTAATAGTCATTTTCAACACGTTAGGGCTTGGATGCACTGGGAGTGTAGCTCAGTGATAGGGTCTTACCTAGCATGGCAAGACCCTGGGTGTAAGCCTCTGCACTGTAAAAATAAAATAGAATAAAGCTCCTTATAACATTAACTATACAGAAGAAAAACAAATTCCACATTATCTTCAATATAATAAAATCTAGTCTGTTTCTCCCACTGTGTTCTTGAGCTGTTTCTGAGAATTCTTGGCCTGGAAAGTGTCTACCTCTTTGATTAGACCTCAATTTACTTTTTCCATAGTAAACACTGACACACTTAGAGAAGCTAACTTTATTTCATAAAGGTATTAAATATAAGAGACAGATTATGTTTTCTAATCTGACTTAAGGATGACCTCATGGTCAAAAAAATCATATTAAAGTCCTATCAGATGTATTTCCTACATTGTTAGGTTTTAATTCACGCGCTGTATCACAGCATCACATTAAGCCAGCTTTAAGCCTGTGAGATGCTGAACTGCGGCTGCTGATTGCTCATTCTATTCCTGATTAAATAAATGGAACCAGATCAAAACAAGATCAGGCAGGCATAAAAGAAGCTACAAATCCCCTCCACTGGACACACAAAAAAGCAGTTTTTTAAGGACCGACACTATGTGTATACTNTTATTAAAACATCAACAAACAACATTGTTCAGATAACTCAATTTTCAGTTACAAAAAAATAAAGACATTTTACGTATTTATCAATGTAAATCATTCCAGGAAAATGTAATTATATTACTTAGATTGTGTGTTACTACTGTGATGTAATAAGTATAGGGCATTTTAGTGTAATAGAAATATCTATTATCTTTATGCTTTTAAGACCAAGTATCATAGATTTTCTTTCTCTTTGCTTCTTTTTCCTTCCTCTTTTTTTTTTATTTTCAGTTTTGAAACAGAATCTCATCAGCCCACGCTGGTCCCTGGAGCTCACTGTGTAGTGGGAAATGACCTTGAGCCTCTGCCTCCTTTACTTTCACCTCCCGAATCCCGGGATTACGAGTATGTGCTGCCAGGCATGGTTTTTCAGTTCTGAGATTCAACCTAGGACTTCTCGCATGCTAGGCGAGCAGTCTCCAGAGAGAACTACATTTATAGCTTGAATCATGATTTTTCAGTTAGCTTTTTATAAAGCTCTAATAAGGCTGGGCAAGGTGGCACACATCTTTAATCCCAGCAGTCTGATGGCAGAGGTAGATGGATGGATCTCCGTGAGTTTGAGGCCAACCTGATCTCTATAAAAAGTACCAGGCCCTGCTAGCTCCATGTATCCATCCTTTCCAAAGGAAAGATGAATAGACAGCAAGATTCCAGATGACAGAAGTCTAAAAGTGTCTTTCTATGTAATTTATTCACTTTTTTCAAATATTATTTCTTTCATCCTTTTCATAATTATGAAAGCCCACTGCCATCTCTCTTACTAAAATGCCACAGTGAAGAAGAGCAAGGTGCAGCGATTTCCAACAAGGGCTACACCTCTATGTCCATCCCTGGAAATGACTGTCACATGTGTTGCAATCAACCCCAAGTTAACATGGAGAGACAGAATTCTGTATCCCAGGGTTGATACCAAATATATATTCCAATAGGCAAGCCGCCTCTTCATGCCCTGTCATAAGCAACAGAAAAGGGATACTTTAAAGATAGGAGATGAATTTGTTAGGCATTCCTTGGTTGAAGACCTGCCTTTAGAGATATAAGTGCTTCATTTATAAAATGCCATGGTGGGCTGAACAAGTCATGAGATTTGACATGTGAAGGCAGCTTGCTGTGTGGACAGCAAAAACTGTCAAGCTTCCACCGTGAAGTAATTCAGAGAGCAGCATAGGAAAATGGACAGTGAAAGAACACAAATATCCCATAGTACTCATGTAGGTGTAGCAACTACATAGCAGTGGTTTGAGCAGTGTCTATCCATCTGGTAGAACATAATCATTGGGGATTACAGATTTCTTGTTTATCTTAGAAACTCCAACCAGAATAATCCCCAGGACCATTCCCTCCCTTCTTCTCCTCTCCATCTCCACCAGCTCCACCAATCTGTTTATTCCTTCCAGGACTTCTTTCCAGTCCCTGTGCCATTTTATTTAGAGGGACGATTATCTTAGGAAGCCCTTTTCAGGGGCTGGAGAGATGGTTCAGCAGTTATGAGCACTGGCTGCTCTTCCAGAGGACCTGTGTTTGATTTCCAGGACCCACATGGTGACTCAAACCATCAGTCACACCAGTTCCAGGGGATCTGACACCATCCGCTGACCTCTCTGGGTATCAGTCATACACATGGGACACAGGCAAAACAATCATACACATAAAATAAAATAAATCTTTTAAAAAAAGAAAGGAAAAGAAAATCCCTATTCTTGTTTAGTTAGTGCTGCCATCAGTGAATAGAGATATAGTTTATGCACTGGCTGAGGAGCCAGAAAATCAAAGTTCTCTGAGGCCATCCTTGAGGCCAGGGCCCCTGCTCTTATCATATTTCTGAGTATTCCCTCAGTGAGGACCCAGAAATAGGAAAAGATGAGGTACCTTCTCAGTGGCAGCCATGGCTGTTAGACAAGGGTTATCATTTGTAAGTTTGGGAGCATCCAAACNTGTTTAAAAGCGTTAAATGCTAACAGATATTACCTCTCATGCAGACATGGCTAACCCTTAGCCACACACAGCCAAGGATAGCTATGAGCCTGGTTAAAAACAAACTCAAGCCCAACAACAACAACAAAATCAGAAACTTACTTAAAGCACTACATAATTTGTAATTTGATAATGTGGTCCTCAACCATGAACTTTGTAGATGACAGCATTATGGTATTGCCACGACTAAAGTTTGGATATTGCTAAGTTATGTATACAGTTGTAACACGGGGACAGTATATAATTGAAGGCAGGGTTGGCTTAGGTGAATACCACTCGCCAAAGCACAAGGACAATCGAAGTCTATTCTTTCTTTAGAAAACAGACAAAAAGATTTGCCTTTGTCTCNATTCGGGGGCTGGAGCCTATGGCTTCATGGTGGCACAAAAAGAGTAAATCAGAGAGCATAATCAGACATGGAATTAAGTTCNGTCANGCAGAGAGTATTGGAATAAACAGCCTCTGCAGGCTCATGATTTCAATGTTTTGTTCCCAGCAGATGGTACTGTTTTGGG
This sequence comes from Neotoma lepida, assembly GCA_001675575.1. Classification (NCBI taxonomy): domain Eukaryota; kingdom Metazoa; phylum Chordata; class Mammalia; order Rodentia; family Cricetidae; genus Neotoma; species Neotoma lepida. The sequence goes on from LZPO01117717.1 coordinate 43,577, forward strand.
AAGTCATGGAACAGGTGGACTCCAGCTAGAGGAAGTAGGTGACCAAGAGAAAGTCCTTAAAGGAACATTATCCCTGGNCACTTCCTTCTGTGTGTATGTTTCCTGGCCCACCATGAAGTGAATAGACCTCATCTCTGATGTTTTCTTCAACATGATGGACTGAACGCTTTGAAACTATCAATCCTTCCTCCCTTAACTGGTCTATGGCAATNCAGACATAGTGTTAGAAAACAAATGCAGCAAGATANCTCTAACACACCTGGAGCTTGCTTTAAGGAAACAGAAACTCTGTTTTGTTTCCTCATGGTGGTTAGGAGCATGATCTCATGACTCCTTCTTCACCACAAATAATAAAACTCCAACTGTATTTTAAACAGAAAAGCCAGGTAACTCAATTCTTCTCTCTTGAGAATTCAAATGACACCAAATTCAAAATAAAACTTAACAACTGCATTGTTGTCTGAACTGAAATAGACATTTGCAAATACATCTCCAGATGCCTTCTATTTGGTGTAACTCAGAGGTAGTTGAGAGGAAAATTTTAAGGTATCTATAAGTCATTTGTCATTATTTCTTTCTCTTGCTGTGAACCTATTATTTATTCTAGTAATGCCTATATAAATATTCTCTAGTGACCTGTCTGTATGTAAAGATAGTTTTTCAAAACAAAAATGAGGCTAGACATGTGATCTTTTTATTTGTTTCATTCATTATTACTTTATTATTTTAACTGTGTGTGTGTGTGTGTGTTAGTGACCTGTCTGTATGTAAAGATAGTTTTTCAAAACAAAAATGAGGCTAGACATGTGATCTTTTTATTTGTTTCATTCATTATTACTTTATTATTTTAACTGTGTGTGTGTGTGTGTGTGTGTGTGTGTGTGTGTGTGTGTGTGTGTATAGTGGCCGATGGATACCCTAGGGCTGGAGTTGTAGGCAATTGTGAGTCACCCACCATGGGTAACTAAACCTAGGTCCTCTGGAAGAGAGCAGTACAGGCTTATAACCACCAAGCCATTTCTCTAGCCCCTTGCTTGTTTCTTTAGAGATAAGGGCTAGCCTTATCTCTAAAGGGCTAGGCTGGCCTTGAACTCAATCCTCCTGCCTCAACCTCTTGAGGGCTAGAATTACATGCTGTGCTACTATGCACAGTAGATATGCTATCTTGTGAAGGCTTATAACCAAGGTAAACACCTTCTACAAAGTTTTCTGGTATTAAGGACTGTGTGATATATTGTGTACCCTAATAAACTTATCTGGGGATCAGAGGACAGAGCCAGCTACTAGATTAGATATAGAGGCCAGACAGTGGTGGCACACAGCCTTAATCCTATCACTTGGGAGACAGAGATCTCTCTGGATCTTTGTGAGTTCAAGGCCACACTGGAAACAAAGCCAGGCAGTGGTGGCACACACCCTTAATCTCAGGACTNGAGATTTCATGTCCTTGCTTGGGAAGGACACATGCCTTTAATNCCAAGAAGTAATATGGCAGGACACAGAAAGGTATATAAGGCATGAGAAAACAAGAACTCACTTTCTTTTGGTGGAGGATTTCGTAGGGGTAAGAACTAGTGGCTTGCGCTCTCTGCCTCTCTGATCTTTCAGCATTTACCCTAATATCTGGCTCTGGGCTCTTTTTTTTTAATTATAAGACCTTTTAAGATTCGTGTCACAAAGGACACTCAGCATTTGTTACAGTGAGGCATTTAGTTTGACAATATTAGAGAGAGAAGAGTGAAGTTCTTATATAGATTCAAAGTTGCATCATTAAAAGTATGAATTGATGGGCTGGTGAGATAGCTCAGAGCATAAAGGCCTTTACTACGAAGCTTAATATACCAGTTCAATCCCAGGANTCCAAATGGAGAGGACAGACTCNCATGAGTTGTTTTCTGACCTCCACATATNCCCCCTCCCTCATACACAAAATAAATAAGCAAATGTGAAAAGAAAAATTTAGNAAGCATGAACTGATTTAAATTTGATGATGTGCTAACTTTCAAAAGACAGAATAGGCACTAATAAGTTATAAAGAAGAAAATAAAGGCAAGCAATAACATTTTGATTCCAACTTTCTCTATAAAGCCAAAAAAGTACACAGCAAGCATAAAAAATACTCTTCTATTAGCAGTTATTTTCCCCTTCAAGTGTTGACAACAGCGTCAGGCACCTNNGGTGTCCAGAGTGAACTAGCGAGTCACATCAGGGGGAAATGTATCCTTTTGTCAATATACATTGCAGTAACTCTCATCTTATACAGAGGCAGCAATCTTTCCCTAACTAATTCACCCAGACACTGGGACAAACTATGAGGGGACCATGGTCTGCTCCAGGGCACCCTTTTTTTCCAAACCTGAGGTGTGAGTTCAGGGAAATATGCCTGTGAGCTTACTCACCACAGGCCTGTGGACATCCCAGAATGCTCTCTCTTGACTGTCGAGAATCTTCCTTTCGATTTTGTCTCTCTTCTTGTCCACTCTGTCAACGTGGTAACAATGAAGAGTTAGCAGGGTTAAGTGTGCCGCCTAAGTTAGCAGGTTAAGAGTTGGTTACTGCCTCTGCACAGAAGGCCGCACCCGAGCAAATCTCCCTGTAGACTCACAAGAACTCACTTTGCTTGTGCTTCTGCTTGCATGAAAATGAACTCCCACTTCCGGGCAAATGCTCTCTGCAGCCTGGCCAGGCTCTCCTGAAAAAACATGGAACAGCTGATATTCNAGTGTTCCTTTCAGAATTTCTAAAGTATTACATATGCTCTGAATCTGAATCAACTGTGCTTTCTGAACTCAACTAATCATGGGCCTCATGAGCCCAGGCTAGCCTCTAACTCACTATGTAGCTGAAGATGACCTTGAAGCTTCCATCCTCTCACCTTTACCTCCTCAGTGAGGGGATTATATANGTCTGCCAACATGCCTAGTTTTTGTAGTTCTGGGGACAGAAAACAGGACTTTGAGCANGCTAAGCAAGCACTTTACTAACCAAGCTACAGTCCCGGGCACCAGCCACCATCAATCATCTTACAGGACACACAATGTAAAGCACTGAATATTACTTTGTTTGTCCTGAAGACAAATTCACTGGATCTGTCTGTGCCCACTCTATGGAAACAGGAAAGCAATNCTTTCCCACCACTCATCCAACTGGTTTGTTCAGGTTCTGACAATAGCCATCAGTCCTTGAAAGGCCAGTATCTGCTCCTGCACAGCACTCCGAATTAGTTATCACAACACAGCAATCATTAGAACAAATGACACCAGACTCCCTTGATCTGATGGTGGCAATCAATCTGATGGATCTGCTGAATCCGTCCCCAGTGTAAACAGTTATCCATCCTCAGAGGTTGGACATTATCGATATAGTAATTACCTGAAATCTTTACTATTAAGTTAGTCTNAAAGAATAAGATATGCTTCTCTTTGTATGTTGAGTTTGTATGTTTAGAATTCTACTGTTCTTAATGTGAGTTGAAAGAGGAAGCAGACAAAGAGGGCTCACTAAAGCACTGGGTGTGAAGTCTGGTCCTTAGGATTCATTGATGCAGAAAGGCCGAGCACCTAGACATGTCCAACTGTCTGATTTCTGATCATTTTANACCACTGTATGAACATCCTTGGTACTTACGGCTTCGTAATCTGCTAGCTCTAGCCTTGCCTTGTTTTGCATTGTTCTCTTGCAGAGGTAAACAGCTGAAAAGAAAAATAATATCATTTCTTGGTTGCTCATAACACTGAAACATTAAATATAGGAAAATAGTACTACATGTTGAGGTATTTATCACTTTCTCTCAAGTT
>LZPO01117718.1:15020-38677 GCA_001675575.1 Neotoma lepida
TAAGAAATCTCTACCACAGAAAAAGCAAAGCAGATAATGAGTACCAAATGAACAGCTGTGACTTTGAGTTGGCCCCAGAATCCTAGTCCAGTCAGTCAGAGTTACCTAATCTGATTATAATTCAGCTTCTTATGGAGAAGGAAGCAGCCCTTGACTGCAAGCTCAGAGAAGCAGTAGGAAAGCTTGTCCCCCACAGGGAGTGTCTGATGAAAGATGATCCCGCCACTGTCTTCCTCTTTACCCNGTGAACAATTGAAGGGGCCTTTCCTTTTCCTGTTTGGCTGGTTGGAAGCCCCCCTCTTCTCTTTGACACATCAGATCTTACCTCCCTGCAGCGTTTGAGGCCCAGCCAATGACTGAAGGACATTCATTTTCAACCTTCCACGTCAATCTGGGGTGAGGAGGCTAGCACATTTTTGCCTCTTTGGTTCTCCCTCCGCATCGTATGGGAATAGTTTCTATACCTGGACTTAAAGGAAATGGCGGTCATCGGGCTCACTTGACCATCTCCCCCCACCACCACCCATCTCCACCTTATCACACTAAAGTTCTCACTTATCTTTATAGAACGCTGAGTAATTCCTCCCTGGAATACGCTGAGTAATTCCTCCCTGGAATATAAAAACAAATCCAGAAGGGTGTCTACTGAGCTGGTTTCCCTTCCTCCGAAATTATTTCCAGCGCCTTTTGAGACCTTGCCTGCCCCTGTGCCTGGAATACATGCTTGAGTTTCCCCTCTGCTTCCAGATCCTGTGTTGAGTATTTTTTGGCCAGAGAAAATAAGCTTTGATTTAATACAAAATTTTTTTAAAAAACTGTATTTCCTGAGAAAGCATATGCACGTATGAGATTCTATTCTGGGTACCCTGGAGGCGACAACACAAAACAGNGCACACAGGTCTGCGAATGCCTGTATAATTTACACAAAAGCACCCATTGAATGTGTATTGAGGTAAACATGTCCCAGGAAGACAGGTGAAAGGATAGCCACCTGCTAAACACCCATCAGATACCAGGATCTTACTAGATANTGTAGGTGCAGAGGTGAATGAGCTACGATCCCGTGGAAATGCTGANGCCGAGCACAGGCCGTCCACAGAAGACNCGATGTCATTTGGCAAGGTGGAAAGAGTGTTCTGCTCATGTAGTGGGGAGTATCTTTCCAGCCCGGAGTCTGGGGAACCTTCCCAGATGAAATGTTTTCTGAGAGAAGTCATGAGAAAACAAGGGTAGGTAGAATACAGTAATTTCAAACACCCGGGGTGTAAGAAGGCACAAGATCTGCTGGAAACTAGAGCAACTGGGCATGGCTAAAATGTCGGGAAGGTAGGCGGTGGTGGTGGAACAGATGAATGAGGCCTGAAAGAGGAGGGCCTGCATGGTGGACACAGAGAGGAGCTACCCAGCTGCTGNCTCCTCCGGGTCTACCCAGCTGTAGAGATCTGCCTGCCCTGCCCTGAATCCCTGCAGTGACTGGGGCATATGACATTACGAATGGCTGGACCACACTGACCCTTTGCAGTGAAAGTAAGGTCCTACCAGGGTGTCTGAAAGTCCATCAGTCCTGCTTCATCTTCTTGTTCCTTCTGNTCCTGCATCCTTCCTTTTTTCTTTCNTAGATATTGAGCACTAAAAACATCCTACAGCTCCCCATTTCCGTGTCTATTTCCAGTCCTGTCTNTGCNAGCCTCAGAGAGCTAGACTCTGGTTCAGTCATTTTTCTTCACAGAACAGCCATTCCTGAGGCAGTGTGTCCAGATTCTAACACTCTTCCTAGGAAGCGGACTGGACAGGCCCTAGAGAACTGGATGAAGCTGCTTCTGGTTTTCTTCCCTCACACTGCTGCTGTTAGGGAAGAACCTTTCTTCAACTTGCAGATGTTTCTACATCAGTGGTTCTCAACCTTCCTAATGCTGTGATTCTTTAACACAGTTCATCCTGTCTCTTATACACATCTAGATGTGTATAAGAGACAGATGTATGCCTGCACACCAGAAGAGGGCATCTGATCTCACTACAGATGGTTGTGAGCCACCATGTGGTTGCTGGGAATTGAACTCAGGAACTCTAGAAGAGCCATCTCTCCAGCCCCCACTGTGACTCTTTAATACAGTTCCTCATGTTGTGTTGACTCCCCAACCATAAAATTATTTCATTGCTTCTTCAAAACTGTAATTTTACTACTGTTATGAATCGCAGTGTAAGTACCTGTGTTTTCCGATGGTCTTAGGTGACGCCTGTAAAAGGGTCATTGGACCCCCAATGGGATTACCATCCACAGGTTGAGAACTGATGTTCTACATGGAAGAACTTCATCAGGGTTTATTCGGAAAACACTTGATACCTTTCTACCAATAGTCCTCCTCAGAGGAGGAAGAGGCCTGATTGGTCAGTTTAGGAGAAGAGGTTCTAGGCTTACCTTCTCTTCTCTAAGGATGGGCTACCAGAACAAAGGAGGCCACGTCTTTGTCTATGCTCAGAGCCATGCTACCAATTCTGAGCTTGTCTGATGTTGTTGCTTTCCAGGAGTGGATTTAGAAACGTTTGCAAGCCATTTGACTCCACACTAGACAGCTTTAATCAGTAATTATGAGGACATGTTGACCTTCAACTGGCTCCTCTCTCTCTTGTTAATGCTGAATGTGGGCAGGGAGAAGGGATTTTACAACTTGAGTCCTCTGAAATACTCCAATAGCTTAAAAAGCCTTAACATACCAACTTCACAGTACTCAAAACCTTCTGTTAAATAAATAAGCGGTCAAGTAAAGGTATACTGTTTTGCCTAAAAGACATAACCAGACACACAGTGATTATGTCTATGTAATTTTATACAGTAATATTTTTCACTCAAACTCACATTCAGATAATATACAGAAGACTTAGGCATGGATCTGTGGACAGAATGATTTAATGGCCACTTTAAATCATGTGAAAGAATATTGCCTTAATGGTGAGCCACAGTCTTTTTATGCAAGGGAGAAACCAATGAACCTAACCTCAGGACATCTTACATTAGGAGCTTAGCTGAATATTTAGAGTGTGAGGGCTATAAGACTTCTAAAAACATTAACAAGACTCTTTCTCTGATGTAGGCTAAGTTGAGAGTTAAGAAAGTGCCTGCACACTGTAGCTTAAGGAATCACAGAGCTTGTCACTGCCCTGATGTACCAATAAACTGTCTAAGCAACCCCATTTCAACCCTTTTAACTCTCTGAGTTTCAATATCTCCATCTGTCAAATGACTCTAGCACCAGGCATGCTGTCCACAGAAGTCTTAGGAGGCCTATTCTAGCTTGCTTTCTATTGGTGTGTTAAAGACCATGACCACAAGAGCTCGAGAAGGAGAGAGGGTTTATTTCACCTTANAGATTACAGTACAACATCAAGAGAAATGTGGTAGTTTGAAAGAAAATGGCTCCCAAAGGGAGTGGCACTATTAGGAGGTATGGCCTTGTTGGAGGAAGTGTGGCCTTGTTGGAGGAAATGTGTCACTATGGAGGCAGGCTTTGAAGTCTCAGATATGTTCAAGCCATGCCCAGTGAGATAGACCACTTCCTGTTGCCTATGGGTCAAGATGTAGGACTCTCAGCTCCTTCTCCAGCACCATGTCTGCCTGCATGCCACCATGTTGTACCATAGTGATAATGGATTAAACCTCTGAAAATGTAAGTCACCCCAATTAAATGATTTTTCTTTATAAGAGTTGCTGTGGTCATGGTGTCTCTCCACAGAAATAGAAACCCTAACTAAGACAAGTTAAGGCAGGAACTCAAGGTAGGATCATGAGGCTAGGAACTGAAGCTGGGACCATGGAGGAATGCTGCCTACTGGCTTACTCCTCATGGCTTGCTCAGCCCACAATGGGCTGGGCCTTCTCACATCAATCATTAATCAAGAAAATACCCCCACAGACTTGCCTACAAGTCATCTGGTAGAAGCAATTCCACAATTAATGTTTTCTCTTCCCACATGACTCTAGCTTGTGTCGAGTTGACAAAAAAACTAACCAGCACATGGACTAGGTATAATATTTTTCCCTTAAGTCATGCTATATCATTTATAGGTATTGTGTCCTATAATAGGAATAAGCATTTTTCATTGTTTTCACACTTTTTTTTTGATCCAGAGGTGCTGTAATTATCCACATTTAAGGGTTAGGACCCTGAGATACAGATGGCTTAAATTATTTTTCCAGGTTTCTACAGCTGGTAAGGGTGAATTAGAGCTTGAGTGCAGATGTTCAACCCAACCCACCTGACCCATGGTTTTAACTGTTTGTGTATCTGAAAATGATGAACTAGAATAGGAAGGATATTGAACATTAATTGATCCCTAGTTCTGCTCTCAAATAAGCTATGAACATTCTCTGGGGTCCCATGTGTACAGGTCAAACACCCCCCAAGGGTATCCACGCCCTATGACTATGATGTTATGCATGTTGTCAATCAACTGACCTTATGATGGGAAAAGTCACTTGGATTTTCCATGTGGCCTCATGTAATCACAGGGATCCTCCAAAGTGGAAGGAGATATAAAAGGGGGGGGGTGTGATATGAGGACTCTACCGGCATTGCTGGCTTCAAATATGGAAATGTGGCCTTGAACCTGGAATACTGGTAGCCTCTAGAAGTCAATGCAGTGCCAACATCTTGAGTTTANGATATTGAAACCTATGACCTACAGAGATGCAACATGTGTGTTTGGAAGCCATCAGTTGGCACTAATATGTTACAGCAGCAACAGCAGACTAATACACCAGGTACATGGTTGTAAAATAGCAATTGGGCTAGAAGTTGACTCCTGTAGCTTTTCTACTTCTATAATAATATGTAGTTCTTTCTAATACATGAGATGAAACAGAGAAAGAAATGACAAGTTATTTGTCCCTGAAATATAACTGGGCACACAGCCAGATTCCTCATGCATGCTCCATCCTGACCAAAGCTTCCTGCATTACCGTCAGCTCCAGCCAACAGTCCCTTCTTCCCCCTCCTCTTCCCAGTGNCTTGGAGCCAAAAGCAGACTATAGGGCTTGGAGCCCAGCGACTCAATCTCTGTAAAGCTCTTTTTCATGCCACTTGCCAGACATTGCTCCAAAGTGCTTGTTTATTTTAACAATAAGAAATTGAATAGGAAGTACCGATTAACAAGAGTCAGGGTCTCTCCTCCTCCTCCTCCTCCTCCCGTCCTCCTCCTCACCCCCCACTGCTACCTCACATGTACTCAATGCACTAGAACACTTCTTGAATCAGAATCTTCCCCAGTTAACACACAAACCCCTACTGTCTAAAGACTGGTCACATANCACATTTGGGCAGCCATGGAAACTTGAAGAAGTATAGANGACACTGGTGATCAGCAAGGGACCATGACCTGGGCTCAAGGTGCTTGGGTGTTTTCTAAATGGGCCAAAAGCTTTGTATAANCCCTTTTCTTTTTCCCCACTAAGTCTTAAGATGGACAACTAGGGATCCATGAAATGGAACAAGTACATGAAGTTTCTGACCACACCAGCAGAGGAGATAGGAGAGCAGCTCGGGCAGGAGAGCAATGGGCTTGTTGGTCTCTGCAGACTGGTCGCTATAGTCTTTGGCAGCAATATGACAGAGCTAATTAGCACTCAGGTCTTTCATACAGCTTCTCCACTTTGGCCATTAGTACAGCCNTCTTTGTCATTCTTAACTTTGTATTTTCCTTTATGTAACTTTTTGCTTCAAGGAGATTTTTAAATGAATTTTTCAACGACAAAGAGTGATTAAACTGTCCGGATGTAGATTAGACNTCTGGGTTGGATTTCTAGTACTGATCCTTCTCTGCCCTCCTCTCTGTCTTAGTCCATGAAAAGATCACATGTACTTCCGCTCCACACACTGCCTTGAGTCGGGTGGTTCTCTGTGATGTTTCTGGTGAGTTCACTGTAGGAAGAACTAATGTATGTCCCTTCTGGCTCAGAGCATCTAATAACCACTGGAAATCTTTCCAGTGTTTCTTCCAACAAGAAGGCAATCCAGGTGACGAAACTCAAGGATTCCTCTCGAAACTGCATCACTGAGCCACGAGAAAAGCCACCCATGAGCTGTGCTTTCTGACCTTGGGATTCCCATACTCNGCAGCAGGGGCATTGCTGGAAAAGCAGAGTCTTTGTTTTTCCCCCAGACCCACAGGATCAGAAGCTGTGGAGGTGGGATCCAGCACCCTCTGTGTGAATGAGACNTCCAGGGGATTCTGATGAAAAGGAAGTTTGGTAAGCAATGTCTCAGACTTTTCTAAAGCTTATAGAGTTAGTGGCTTCAGCACACTTTGCATGAGCAAGGAAAAGGAGGAGGGTTTTGTTGAGCTGCTGAGATCTGACTGATATATTACTGTAAATGTTAGACAGGTGTAGCTTGTCAAAAATGGAAGGTAACTGTAGATTTAAAATACAGCATAATAACAATCACATTGAATTTGGCTAAGCATTATCACCTGCTGGAAGNTTCCAGCATAGGGTCTGCTCCAATTTTAATAAAAGGGAAGATGATCACATTTCAAAGAAAGACTAAAAGTGTTAGCATCAAACTGAGATTTTTTTTCCTTGATAAAGAACTGACTCAAAAATCTGGCTACAACAGAAAGCTTGCCACGTCACTCACTGAAGCCATCCTATACACCTTTGTGGGAAACACTGATTTGATCAGCCCTTTGCTTCTATAGTAGGAGAAGACTTTGGCCCAGAAATGCTATCTCCTGCTATAACTGAATAATACAGACTGGGTATTCTGTAAAGGACCAAGGGTGGTAATTATTTTGAGGTATTNTTGTTGTTGTTTTAGCATAGAGTTCCGGAAGTTTGAAGTCCATGAGCAAGAAGCTAACATACNGTCAGTGTCTTGTGAGGGCTTTGTTTTATATCCTAACATGGCAGGCATCATCACATAGTGACACAGAGCAAATATACTAGCTCAAATCCCTCTTCTCNTTACAAAGTTATGAATGTAACTCTGAGTTATCACCTTCATGAGTTCATCAGATCCCAATTCCTCTCAAAGCCACCATTTCCAAACACCATTCTCATACTGATTTGGAGGTTAAGTCTCAACACAGGAATTGTAAACATACTAGTCATAAAGTAAATTGAAGATAGAACTGAGACCTGAGTTCAGGTCCCACACCCTCTAGTTCTGAGTATTTTCCTTCATGCCCTTGAGAAGTCTACAATTTTTCAGTAGCCGTGTAGCATACATCTACAACTCAGCTCATGGTCTTCCTAACTCACAACGCCTCCACAGGCGTAGCATGAAATGGAAGGGGCTAAAGAGAGGCCAAACCTGCCAGAATTGATTTTGTTTTATTTTTGCTTGTAATATTCTTTTAACTTAAAGAATCGGAGTATCACTAATTTAGTCATGTACTTATGTACCTTTTTCTGATTCTACTTTTGCTTTTTGCTTCTGTGTGTGTGTGTGTGTTTAGTTTTTTGAGAATTTTATACAATAAGTTCTCACCCTTTCTCCTAACTCCTCTCAGATCCACCTTCTTTCCCTTCCCACTCAACTTTGTGTCCTCTTTTCTTTTTATGGCCATCCACGAAGTCTGTAGTGAATAGGAATGGCCCCCATAGACTCATATATTTGAATGCTTGGCCCACAGGGAATGGCACAATTAGGAGGCGTGGCCTTATTGGAGTAGGTGTGGCCTTGTTGGAGGAAGTGTGACCTTGTTGGAGGAAGTGTGTCACTGTGAAGGCAGGTTTTGAGGTCTCATACATCCTCAAGTTATGCCCAGTGTGACAGTTCACTTCCTGTTGCCTGCGGATCAAGATGTAGAACTCTCAGCTACCTCTCCAGCACCATGTCTGCCTGCATGCCACCATGCTTCCCACCATGGTGATAATGGACTAAATCTCTGAACTGTAAGCCAGCNCCAGCTATAGTTTTCCTTNNTAAAGTTGCCATGGTCATGGTGTCTCTTCACAGCANTAGAAACCTTAACTAAGACAAAGTCCAATTTGTGCTGCCCATATATTCTTGGACATGTGACCTTCCACTGTCCCACAGTTGGCCTGCAAGTGGCCACACTCTTAAGAAAGCTGACTTCCCCTCTCCCAGCAGCTATTAACTGCCCTTAGCTCCTCTGCTAGGGGTGGGACTTCATGTCCACCTCCTCTCCCTATGCTTGGACATTGGGCTGGTTTGAGCTCNCATGGGACTTGTGCACNCTATCATAACTACTATGTGTGGATACAAAGAAACAATGAATTGAAGAGTTGGGCCTTTGAAAAGATTAACAAGATCAACAAATCTCCAGCCAAATTAACCAAAAGAAAGAGAGAGGGGATCCACANTAATAAAATCAGAAATGAAAAGAGAGACATTAAAATAGACACTGGAGAAGTTCAGAGAATCATAATCGCCTACTTTAAAGCCTTTATTGCACTAAACTGGAAAACCTAAAACCTAAAAATAGATAAATTCCTAGATATATATGGCTTACCAAAGCTAAGTCAAGTAAGTATTCTAAATAAATCCATATCATCCAATGAGTTAGAAACAGTAACTTAAAATCTCCCAATTAAAAAAAGCCCACAGTCAGATGAACTAATCACAGAATTCTAGTAGACCTTCCAAAATGAACAGCAATATTCTTCAAAGTATTCAGTAAAATGGAAGAGGAAGGAACATTGCCACACTTGGAGTTCTATGAGCCAAAGCATAAGGCACTGCAGAGGACAGGAAAAGAGAAACTGAAATGTCACTCTCCTTCCCTCCCAGACTTTCCTTCCATGGCCCCAGCTCCCAATACGGACCCCTTCCTTCTGTGTTCTGTTCACACATGTTTGTCCTGGGTCCTCTAGCTGTTCGGGTATTCCTCCTGTATTTCATAGTCTCTGGATTGCATCATTTTCCTGCAGGACTTCAATCCTGTGGTGAACACACCCTTATATTGGTATCCTTGTTTGAAGTAGATGGACCCTGACAGGTAACAATGTGTTTTGCTGAATTCTTTCTCATAGCAAACAGTTAAAATCTCCCATGTAGTAGTTCAGCTTTTTGTCACTGTAACAAAACATCTGAAATGATCAACTTAAAAACAGGAGAATGTTCTGGGAGCTCGTGGTCTCTGAAGCTTCTACCCACCGTTGCTGCTTTGGGTATGTGACAGCAAAGGATGTTGGTGAGGAGGATTGTTCACATCATGGAGGCAGGAAAGAAACATGAGAGAGAATAGATAAGCATGCAGTATCCCCTCCTATGGCACATCCCTTATGACTCAATTTCCTCTTACAAGGCCACATTTTAGGGTTCCCACTGCCTCCAAAAGGAACAACCCTTTCAAAACACAGATTCTTNGAAAATACTCAAGATCGAAACTGTATCATCTTAACTATTCAACAGTAAAGCAACTAGTCAGAAAACTATGCAGGAATTTTAAAAATTAATATAAATCCGTGTACACCAACATGGAAGCTACTTGATGGAAAGAAGTCACAGAACAATATGACTAAAAAGTTTAACTTGTATTCATTTTTAATCACAAATAAATTCTATGTATTTCTNTAGTTTTATACAATGTGTATGTTTAGATAAACCCGGCACGGGAATATACCACTATAATTCCAGGACCGTGGAGGTGGAGGCAAGAGGATCAGAATTTCAAGGCCAGTGTTTGCTACTTAGTGAGTTAAGATTAGCCTGGGTTACACGAGACCCTATCTTGAAAAATAATTTAATGTGTGAATATATAATTCATGGAAAGATTTACAATAAGCCAAAAGTATTATTAACTCTGAGAAGCTGAGACAGAAATGGAATAAGGAGACAATGGTAGAAGAAAACTTTAAATAGTTAAAAACTTTACCATATTAATTCAAGGAAAACATTTATTGCTTGTATAAGAAAAAATTAATCCCACAATCTAGTAAAATAACAACAAAAGGAAATAAGCCTGGAAGAGCTACTGAGACTGCATTTCAAAGCATCAGAAATTCCAAGCTAAGAGTGTGTGCTTAAATCTGGGGGCAACAAGAAGAGTGAGGTGTGTGCAAGATNTGATCTAGGCTGTGCTGTGTCCTCCTAGGATTGCCACAAAGATCAGCTAAGTAACCATAGAGACCAGTCAGGGAGGTACATGACCTGTGTGGGTGCTGGGTGAGAGTTGGTGAGCGCTGGCATTTCCATCACTGCTGAAGCCACACTGACTTTCCCCATCCTCACGACTGCACCATGTTCTTTGTGCCTCAAAGNTTCCGTCCATGCACTTCCTTATTCCTACTCCTTCTTTCTCACACCAGCCATCTCCATGCTCAGCAAGACAATTACAGATCACCCAGGCCCTCCCTCACCGGCCCTTCTCAGTAGATCCCTGCCCCCAGTGCACAGCACACTGTTGGCATTTTTACAATACTTGTCAGAGTCCATAATCTCTAATCTTTTTCGTCTACTTATTAGTTTTCTCCCATGCTCAAAAGTACACAAACTTCACAAAGCCAGGAGCAGTGTTTGTAGGGTTCAGTGCTCTTTCTGCTAAAACCAGCGGAATTTCTGGCACATGGTAGAGGGGAAAGTAATGATAGGTATAATAGTCATAATAGTAACAGAATAGTTACTGCTTACTGCACACATCTTATGCCCAAACATGTTTTCATGCACTTTACATATGCTAATACACCTGAACATCCTAAGAACCTTTTAAATAGGTATAATGTTACCCATGGTACAGATGAAGATGCCAAGTCATGACAGCGATGGAAAAACTTGACCAAGGTCACAGGATTGGTAAGCTGTCTCTTATACACATCTAGATGAAGATGCCAAGTCATGACAGCGATGGAAAAACTTGACCAAGGTCACAGGATTGGTAAGTGTCAGAGCTGAGTGTCTGCTAGTAGTATAGCATCAACCCTTGCTGAAGAATAAACAAACTGTTAATGACTTGTAGTAATCTTGTTGTCCTTGTGCTCAGATTAATTCCATCAATGGTGCAGTTTGTTTTAGGAGAAAAGGGAATGATTAGCCTAATTGATGGTGCCCCTAGGGAGGCACAGGCTTAGGAGGAGAAGGCAGCCATTCTCTTCTGAGAGGCAGAGAGTGGAACTCTGTAACCAAGCTGCTGGCAGAGTGTGCTGGCACAGATGTGGGCACTCATCCGGCTCCAGAACACATTACCTGGGTCTGCAGAGACTTCTCTGTGCCAAGACCTGTTATAGCCAGGGCTCCAAGTACACATTCTGGGAGCCACGGAGAACTGGCTGCCCCGGGATGGTGCTAAGACGTAAGCAGAAAAACAGCCCCTGACTCAGGCCAGGGCAACTACTGTCCAGTCACTGCCTTTAGAAACAAGAGCTTCCTGGGAGCCACACTCCCTAGGTCCCTGTGAGGTAAGTCCCATCAGCACTGAACATGGCTGTGTGTCTACAGGGTTCAGGAGAAAAATATACCAGTACACCAACAGCCGGATTCACCATGTTCTAATCACNAGCCAGGCACCATGTGAGGGGCTTTTGGTAGACTATCTCCTGTAATTCTGGCAACAGCCGCAGTGATTTTTTTCAACATTGATTTGTTTGATAAATATTTGTTGAGCACCCGCTCTGTGAGTGAGGTAAGCACTATTTTTAACTCTGTATTACACATGAGGAAAAAGAACCTCAGAGATTAAGTAACTGTCCAAGTACTTTTCTGATCCTTCCTGCCTACGTTATCTNAACTACAGTCTGCCCAGTACTCACACCCCTTCATCTCTGCTCACAATGACTTCCTGTGTTGGAGACCACCAC
Source organism: Neotoma lepida (assembly GCA_001675575.1). NCBI lineage: Eukaryota > Metazoa > Chordata > Mammalia > Rodentia > Cricetidae > Neotoma > Neotoma lepida. Next base: position 26,776 of record LZPO01117718.1, read on the forward strand.
TGATTTTTGTTGGCTGTTGGCTACTGTCCTGCAATTTCAGCTAAAAATTATTCAATAAGAGAATGGTGTCTGGTCCACAGTAAATGCTCAGTAAGATTAGTATGTGCTATTCTGTATGTTATACTATACACTTACATGTTCCAGTAGTTAATTTGTACCTACTAGTCAGGCCTCTACACCCAGCTATTTAGTTAAATGTATCTGGATGAGGTTATGAAGGTATTCTCTCATAGATGAAATTAAGGTTTAAATCAGCAGATTTTTAAGTGAAGCAGATTTCTATCTATAATGTGGGCAGGCCTCACCTAATCAGTTGAAGGCCTAAATAAATAAATAAATAAATAAATAAGCCCATGTGCCTTAAAGGAAGAAATCCAAGCTGGGCATGGTGATGCATGTCTTTAATCTCAGTACTGGGGAGGCAAAGGCAGGTGGATCTCAAGTGAGTTCGAGGCCAGCCGGGTCTACAGAGTGAGTTCCAGGACAGTCAGGACTACACAGAGAAAACCTGTCTTGAAAAAAAAGAAAAACAATTCACCTGCAGGCTTCCTTCTGACCCAAATAGTAAGACCAACTTTTCCCCAGGTCTCCAGCCTCCTACTCATTCTTTAGATTTTGAATTTGCCAGTTCTACAATAGTGTGAGCCATTAAAATTGTTTGTATGTTTGTGTATATATGTGTGTGTCTCTCTATGTATGTGTCTGTGTGTTTATGTGTCTGTGTCTGTGTGTCTGTGGGTATGTGTGTTTCTGTGTATATTTACATGTGTTTGTGTCTATGTGTGTATGTATTGCTATGCTTTGTGTGTGTGTGTGTGTGTATGCCTCTGGTTCTGTGGCTGTGTGTATGTGTGTCTGTGTGAGTGACTGTGTATATGTGTGACTGTGTTATGTGTGTGTTTGTGTGTGTGTGTGTCTATGGTTGTGTATATGTGTGTGTACATGTGTCTCTGTGTGTGATTATGTAAATATGCATGTGTCTGTGTGTCTCTGTGTGTGTGATTATGTGTCTGTGTGTATGTACGGGTGTTGACTAATAATTGAGTACAGCTTGGGGCTGGTCTGTATGAGAAGTGAAGGCTGTAACTCAGAATCATCTATAAATCCCTCTCCTGCTAAGAAATTTTGCTTACTTCTGTCACAAACACCTCTACTTTCCTAATTTGGTTAGAAGACATGGGTTTTTGTTTGTTTGGTATTTGGCTTTTGGTTTTTTGAGACAGAATCCCAATTGTACCCACGCTAGCTTAGAACTAGCATGGAACTAGCCCCATCCTCCCAAGCAGTGGGATTACAGGTCTGAGTCACCGAATTGGCAGCCAAGTTGTTGAGATTTAGAGGCAAGTTCTCACTATGTAGCCAAAACTTGCCTTCAACTCCTAATCCTCCTGCCTCAGTCTTCCAGGTTCTGGGATTTCAGGTGTGGATCACAGTGTCTAAATAAAAGTCCCATGCTAAGCCCAGTACTGCCCTTTATCCCCACATGTCTGTTTCACAGAAAGAAAATAATGAAGATGCATTAACATCTCAATACAACCATTATTTTGTACAATTAAAATACAATAATAAAACAATTGACCTAGAAGAAAGTGAATATGTATAGCACTTGCATGAGGAATGTCAGATTGGATGGGGAGGCCATTGATGGTCAGAGCCCTCCAGTCTGCCCCTTCTCATAGGGGACTCTGGCTCTGGAAGTGCTGAGAAAGGAGCACCTGTTGTGAGCCAGTCCCAAGCTCCANTCAATGGCCTGGTGGCCAGGGCAGGCTTCATTCTCAGGCTTCAGTTTTATCCTTACAGAAAGAGAAGGCTGTTATCAAAATCAAAAAGAAACCCAGAACATGCTATTATATTCTGGGTTTTTTAGCTCTAAGAAAGAGCAGTCCAGGCTGTTGAGTACACAGAAGCATTTTCTGGGCTCAGAGTCAGAGGAGGGTCAGCCCCTGGAGCCAGGATGGCTTCGGGTCAGCCCTCATGCATCTCCTGCCTGCTGAGAGGGAGCCTGTGGAGGTGATAGTCAGTCCAAGGCCATCTCCTGAGCTTCTAAAATGCCTAGTCTCCTTTGCTTTCTGTAACAACCTTGCAAGGTTGGCAGGCTGGGACGGTGGTGATGCCCACCACCCCACCATCACCACCACCACCACACTACCACCCTTGGGTAAAGGAGTTGAGGCAGAACCCATCCCAGCTAGAAATCATGTGGTCACCCTAGCAAGGTCACAGGCGACTGCAGCTTAGCCTTGTGATCCAAGGCCAAGAGAGGAAAATGATATTGGCTTCCTCCACAGCCGAGTCCCTCTCACCACAGTGGGGCCACGGAAGACACAGAAGACTAAAAGGAGAAACTAACGGAGAAAACAGGAAGTAACAGAGATTCTAGCCCTAGCTACAGCTGCTGGCAGAGCTGTGAGCCATTCATCAGCTATCTCTTGGATCCCAAATGCCATGCATCACTTTTCCCNTTATCCTAGGCTTTGGGGGACAATGAGTGCATTTTGTATGACTAAACTCAGCCACTAACTCACTCTTCGACAGCCAGCCAGTCACTGAGACTTCCTGAGTCTCCATTTTTTTTCTTCCACACAACACTGCCAAACACAGGAGTTCCCCAACTCCACTACTAGGCATCCAGGCTGGTGACTTTGCCCCAGGTGAGTCACCAGCTGCTGCTGTTGACTAAATGCATTTCTTTGCATATATTTATTTCAGAACTAAATACACTATTATCGCCTAAATATAAAAATATATATATATGCAGCCTTTTGTAGTCACAGTAAATACATAGTTAAAGTTGGAAAAAAAAAGACAGCCTACAAACTTTCTTCATTCTTTCTACTGGAAACAGTAGCCTACATGCTCCTTAAAGACTGCATCCATCCGTGTCACCCTACTGTGAGCATCTATCTGTGTCACTCTACTGCAAGCACCTTGGTCTCCAGTACCANGACTCAGTTACGAAGACTTCCAGTCCCCTATGTTAGACTAGTTCCCGCTACACACCGCTGTTGGATTTCTCCATACATCTTGTGAAGTCTGCCCTCCCTGTTGAAGGCAGTGGCTAGGTGCATTGGTCATTACTAAGAATGGCATTAGTTCTGTTAGGACTGCACTTTACCATGTCTCCTGGCAGGACCACATCACCTCCCCAAGACTCAAACCCTTTGTGCATACAGAAGGGTATGATAAATCTTTCCCTAGTAAGAAAAAAAAAAATCTGACCAAAAAAATTTGGGGTGGGAAAAATAGAAGAGACACAGCATAGTCTCAGAAGGGCTGCTGTGAAAGAATTGGTCAGCTAAGAGGGAAGAAAAGAAGCCACCCAACGTGGTAACCACTGACGCTTATTCAGAGGCCGTGATCATGGTGAGCATTTTCTAAGCTTGATTATGCTTAACTTTTACAATCATTATTATTCCCACTTTGCATGTGAAAAAACTGAAACTAAATGACATGATCTCTTCTCTGAAAACACAACTAGAATGTGCAGGGCAGACTCAAGCTGAAGTCTATCAGGCTCCAAGGCCCAGGTTCTCATACCAAAGACATGAGGAACCACAGGAACTGCTCCATAGGCCCAGAGCCAACTATCCACTGTCCTCCCCAGGCTCTGTGGCTTGTCCTGTGGCCAGCAGCACCCAACTCTTGGTCAGAGCTTTTACAGCCCATGCCTTATCTCTCTAGCAACTGTCAACTTCCTTGCCAGTTTCCCTCTTTGTGTCTTTCCTGTGCTGATCCTTTCTGTGGGCGTCACCATATTAATGACCCCTGAGCCTGGCCTCCTCTCCTGCCAAGGAATCTGTAGCTTTGGGTGGCCTGTTGCTCAAAGCACCAGCAAACTTGGTGGCTTGCAATTGGGGTTCAAAGAGAGAGAACCAGTGAGAGAGTGAGTTACCTTGTTCCTTGTGTAAAATGTCACTTGAACAGGGCTGAAAGCAGGAGACTTACTAACCCAAGAGCATTAGGCACAGAGAGTGGAGACCCTGGCTTTTTCATGGCCATGCCGCTGAGTAGCTCTCTCTAGTCTCCCGGATTACTATGGAGCAACCAACTTGCCTTGCAGCTCTGATGGAGATCAAAGGAGTAACCATAAACACAAAGTACACATCTCAACACAGTCAAGAACATAGGAGGAACTGTATTAAAAGTAATGTTTTTCTCTAGCATTTGTTTATTTATATACTTGTTTTGGAGGCTAGGTTTCTTGTAGCTCAGGTTGGCCTTGAACTCTATGTAGTGAAGGATGGCTTGAATTCCTGGCCTCTTTACCTCCAACTCCCAAATTACAAAGACACATTTCTACATTCAGTTCTCTCTAGCACTTATAACTTCTTTTCCTTTTCTTCCAGGGCTGACTTTCACTGGTACTGCTCTCCTGTACCTGTTGATTTTATCATATCTTTCTGATCCCTCTGAACACTGTCTCCTTCCTCTCCACTGATGTGAATGACACGGAGGCTTTGGGCTCTAAATCCGGTTGACTACTCTCTCTAACCCAGCAGCCCTAGACCACTGATTTGGTGTGACTTGAAGCAGCCTCCAGCACACAGACACCTGTCACTTGTTTACCTGGCCTGGTCCTTGTTACCCCACCTCCCAGAGTTCTGGTTGGCCAAGAATGATGAAAGCTGGCTACATCTCCATCATTGATCCCTTTAATGCCAAGCTTTCATTTGCTGCATGAGACTGGCCGTGGCTTCTAGAGTCTCTGCCATTGGTCCTGCTCTAATTCAGTCAGTCTTATAAAGGGGAAAATGTTAGGCAAGTCAGGAGACTGGAAAGGAGAGTTCTGAAGGAAATAATTCTTGTCACAACCCAAGTCACTTCATCAGTCCTAGTCCTTCTCTAGACCAGTTAGGAAACATCTTAGTCCCATGGGTGTTACCTCCAAGCAAAGGCAGCAGTACAGCCTCTTCAGTAACAACAAATTCAAGGGCATCAAGCTTTGAGCTACATTCAGGGCACGNTTGGCCGGTCTCACCTGTCCCAGGTGATCAGTGACTGTAAATCCAACAACAAACAATGCTCCAGTCTGGAGGAGCTTAACTCTTGGCTTTGGAATGTAATTTGTTTTGTCTTCTGTCACAGCTCTTTGTCTCCTGCCCATCCCCCTACTCCTGTAGCCATAAGGACTATGAGGCTTCCCACAAAGTTGAGTTCTATGTACTTTTAAATTCATTTTTTGAATTAAATAGTCTATTAGGCATAGAGGTGGGTGCTCATTTAGGAAAATTAACACGTAAGAGAAAACTTTCACACTGTAAATGGTGCCTCTTTAAAGTGAGATCTCAAAGTTCATTTAGGATTGGATATTTTAGAGAGTGGAGTTTTAATATGTTTGAATTTGTCAAGATTGAGAGACTTTTTACATTATTTACAATTTNAATGGGAGATCTTGGAGATGAATAAGAAAGNAAGGGTTGAGTCTTAATAGAGATGTATTTGCATGTCAAGTTGACAAGGGGTCAGTTGTACTGGTTGTTTGTGTGTGTCAACTTGACCCAAGCTAAAGTCATCAGAGAGAAAGGAGCCTCAGTTGAGGAAATGCCTCCATGAGATCCAGCAGTAAGGCATTGTCTCAATTAGTGATCAATAGGGGAGGGCCCAGCCCAACGTGGATGGTGCCATCCCTGGGCTGGTGGTCCTGGNTTCAAATGAAAGCAGGCTGAACAAGCCATGAGAAGCAAGCCAGTAAGCAGCATGCCTCCATGGCCTCTGCATCAGCTCCTGCCTCCAGGATCCTGCCCTGCTTGAGTTCCTGTTCTTAGTTCCTTCAATGATGGACTAAACAATGTAGAAGTGTAAACCAAATAAACCCTTTCCTCCCCAACTTGCTTTTTGGTCATGGTGTTTCAGTGAGGCAATAGAAANCCTAAGACAGGGGAGTGGGTAACACTCCATAATCCGCATACTTAATCATCTCCCCAGATATGCTGGTTGGGTTTTTTTGTGTGGTTTTGTTTTGTTTTCGTCAGATTGATCTAGANAGACAGAACCTCAATTGAGAAAACACCTTCATCACATTAGCCTATAGGCAAGTCTGTGGGGCATTTTTTTTGATTGATGATTGATGTGAAAGGGCCCAGCCCACTGAAGCTAGTGATCCTGGGTTACATAAAAAAAAGCAAACTGATCAAGCCAGTAAACAGCTTTCCTCCGTGATCTCTGTCTCAGTTCCTGCCTCTAAGTTCCTGTCCTGCTTGAGTTCCTGCCCTGCCTTCCCTCGCTGATATACTGTGTTCAGGATATGTAAGCCAAACAAGCCCTTCCCCACCCCACCCATGTTGCTTTTGGTCACAGTGTTTATCACAGCAATAGGAAAAGCAAACTAGAATACCAGGTGATAGGGCATAGACAGCACCTGCACCATACTTTGGAAGCCCCTCTATTAGGTCTTAAAGCTGAAGTGTTCCCAATATGCCCAGCACAGACTTACCCTGGAGTTCTACAAAGTTGCAGGTTCAATCCCTCCTCCATTGCCCTTCGATCTGAAAAACATTTCTTCATCTTAGAGTCAGGCCCCAGACTCCAGTGATGATAACTACAAACCCAAAGACAGAAAACCCCAGACAAGCCAGGCGGTGGTGGCGAGCGCCTTTAATCCCAGCACTCGGGAGGCAGAGGCAGGTGGATCTCTGTGAGTTCGAGGCCAGACTGGGCTACCGAGTGAGTTCCAGGAAAGGCGCAAAACTACATAGAGAAACCTTGTCTTGAAAAAAAAAAAAGAAAGAAAGAAAGAAAACCCCAGACAGCTAATATTTAAGTCTTCTAATCACAAGATAAGGATGGGGATGTGTATGCAATTACAATGATGGAAAGAAAGAAAGAAAGAAAACCCCAGACAGCTAATATTTAAGTCTTCTAATCACAAGATAAGGATGGGGATGTGTATGCAATTACAATGATGGAAGAAACAAAGGCAAGGGAGAGTTAGGACATGCCCACAGCACTAGGTACACCAAGTGAGCTTGAGGGGCAACCTACTGGTTGTTGCAAAATGGTTCTTTCTCCAAGAATGATCTTGAGAATGAAGCATGTGCCCCTATTAGGATCTGGCCCAGGCTCTGCCTTTTACCTTTATGCTAGTCCTAGATCTTAACTATATAATACCTTTTCATAATTGTCTTCCTCACGTGAGAATAGGCCATATACAATAGGCATCTGTTTTGTGGATGAGAAATTCTAACACCCAGAGTGTGGTATATCGGATGGAGACACAGAACTTATGGTTGTGGTTGATATATTGTGCACCCTAATAAAGCTTTCCTGGGGTCAGAGAACAGAACAGCCACTAGATTAGACATAATCACTTGGGAGGCAGAGATCCATCCGGATCTCTGTGAGTTCAAGGCCACACTGGGAACAGAGCCAGGCATGGTGGCACACACCTTTAATCCCAGCACTTGAGATCCCATGTCTTTGCTTAGGAAGGACACACGACTTTAATCCCAGGAAGTGATGGCAGGAAGCAGAAAGATATATAAGGTGTGAGGACCAGGAACTAGAGGCTTTTAAGCTTTTAGGCATTTAGCGGTAGTTCAGCTGAGATCCATTTGGGTGAGGACTCAGAAGCTTTCAGTCTGAGGATTCATGAAAACAAGATNAGCTGAGGAGTTGCTGAGGTGAGGTTAGCTGTGGCTTGTTCTGCTTCTCCGATCATTCAGTATACACCCCAATATTTGGCTGAGGTTTTTTTATTAATAAGACCATTTAAGATTCGTCTTACATATGGTGATCTCTTCTGTGTGATAGAAAATAAGAATGTTGAAAGACAACCAAGAGAGTGGGGAAGGCAAAGTAGAGACTGTGGAACACCCTCACCAGGGCCAAAATGCCAGGGTTAAGCTAACCAGACTTCAGCAAGCTTTCCAACTTTGAGCAGTCTACANATTTAAATATTTTATATAGCCTGGCCAAAGAAACATCATCTTCCAGATTTAACAGGACTGGTGGCAGTTATAAATTCATGGAGACCGTGACATCATGCACAGGACCTATACAGATTCAAACCCGACAAAACTCCAGCCCTGAGAAAGGGAAGTGAACAAAAAGCCCCATCCCTAACCAAGAGGTGCTCTTTATAGCTGATACCTACTGGGAAGTCAGTTTTCTACAATGGAGTGTCACTAGGGCAGGACCCATGCCCAGAACAGATGTCATGATTTTTGTGGACTTTTTGTCTTGTTTTGTCTTGTTGGTTTTTTCTTTTTCCTAGTTTATCTGTTTTGATTCTATTATTTCTTTCTTTGTTTGTTTGTTTGTTTGTTTGTTTTTGAGAGAGGAAGGAAGGAAGGAAGGAAGGGAGGTGGGGAAGATCTTGAAGAGTTGGATGGCAGAGAGGAAAAAATATGATTAAATATATAGTTTATAACAATAAACACATGTTATCCAGTCTGGATGTCTATAGCAGAAAACAGAAGGGCCTGAATGCTAGACTTTCACCTCTCCCCAAGGGGCTGGGGTCCCTGTAGCCACCCAGCTTTATGGCTGCACATCGCCCTCTAGTGACCAGGATGTATCACTCTAACTTTGTGATATTTCTTGAAAATTCGAGTTTCTTATATTTAGAGGTCAGGCTTGAGTGTAATTAATAACTATTAACAAATGTCTATAAGCTATATTAAACTCACTAATNTCATTTATCATTTTGACACCTGACAACTTNATACATAGCATATATCCAAGACAGTACCAGATGAAAGGCTATAGCAATGAGCAGGTCATATATAACCCCTACCCGTAGGCTTACATCCTTAGGAGGGGAGAGGATACTTGGTAACCACACCAAAGAAAGTCAAACACCACTGTGAGGAGTTTGNAGAAGGAAACACACAAGGCTGATGTGGAATTTAAGAAATGGTGGCTCCTATTCAGGGAAATGTCTCTGAAGAAATGTCCCTGGGCAAGCTTGAGCTATGTGAGCTTGAGGTACTGAGGGCAGGTCAAGGTACCTGGAGTGGAGGAAGGTACAAGATAAGGCTGAAGAGGCAAGGACATCACTAATTGCCTCAGTTTCCCCTTCATGTGAAAACGGGCCCAGAGAAGAAATATTGAGTATGTTACAGTGACACGGCCTCTGGTGGTTAAGGAGATGAGNTCCAGGTGCCCTTTGTGACCCTGCAGGACACAAAGAGCAACAAGGTGAGAGGGGCATGTGATGGGGGCATTCATGCAGACTCATGCAGGGACAACAGCAACTCTGAGGTGCTTGACAGGCCACTTGGGCCTCCCTATTCATTTGTCAGGTGAGACGATCATCCAGAGAATGACCTGTTTCGTAGGCAGTGATGGCTAAGCCCCTTCTCCCACATCCCCTGTATCCAGGTCCCCAAGAGTCAGAACCCTACCTCCTACAGCACTCCCCCTTGCTCTGGGTTCTCTTNGTCTGTGATGCTTCAGTCCCAGGTCTGTCATTATTACCCTGGAGTTCCAGGATCCACATGGACAAGCTATGTGCACCACCCATACTCCACCATGCCCCATGGCTGCCATAGTGGGCTTCTGCCTACTGTGCCCTCTCTCCCTGAGGAGCCTGACCACCAACTGTTCTCTCNCCTCCAAATCCTGACTAGGTACCACTCATCTCCCAGCCTCAGCTTGAGAGGAGCTTCTCTGCCAGGAGCCCTCCCTGCCTTCCCCAGGACCACTGAGAACACTGAATGCTNGCAGTCTATGTCCTGATCTCTCTCTGCAGCTATACTCAAGTACCCAGAAGCCAAGGACTGTCTGCCTCACTTTCTCCCTGACAGCTTACGCAGCATCCATCACTTAGAAGGTACCCAAAACCATCTAATCAATGAATAAGTGAATAAATGAAAGCAAATGACCTCCCCCAGCTGCTGCTTTTTACCATCATGCCTGGGTTTGTCATTTCTATGTCCCAACCCCACCCCCTTGCCTCCTGCCCTCTTGATGTCTAACAGGGGCCTGATTACTGTTGTAATCTGGCCCAAGAGAAAGNAAANAGTCTGTTCCAGCCCAGACAGTGACCTGTCAAGCTTATTACTTGTGGCGGCTGCTGGTGTCTCCTAAACACCATGGTGGTAAGGGGCAGGGCATGACAGTAAAGAGCTGTCCACATTGAAAAGTTAAATATTCTCCTCTCTGGAATTGATCTCCTTTGTGAGTAGGAATATATCTGGAAGTTGATTTTTTTTAGATGAACTTTTGTAGTGTTCTGAGGCTTGGCTCCCTGGGAAAGTATGCAAAATCACCACAGATCCCATGGCCAAAATTCTCTGTAAGGTATCTTAGGCAAAGTAGCTGCAGAGTGAAGCAACATGTTTCCCATCCTGCAGGCAAGAAGGATCCTGACATGCCCATAGATGGTACATATGGGTCCTAGTGATGCTCATAGATGGTACATATGGACCCTGGAGATGCTCATAGGTGGTACATATGGATCCTGGAGATGCTCACTGATGGTACATATAGATCCTGGAGATGCTCATAGGTGGTACATATGGACCCTGGTGATGCTCATAGATGGTACGTATGGATCCTGGAGATGCTCATAGATGGTACATATGGGTCCTGGAGATGCTCACTGATGGTACATATGGGTCCTGGAGATGCTCACTGATGGTACATATGGATCCTGGAGATGCTCATAGATGGTACATATGGACCCTGGTGATGCTCATAGATGGTACATATGGATCCTGGAGATGCTCATAGGTAGAACATATGGATCCTGCAATGCTCACTACTTGTACATATGGATCCTAGAGATACTCACTGATGGCACCTATGGATCCTGGAGATGCTCACTGATGGTACATATCTATTGAAGAGTCACTGTGCCTCAGGCTGTCAGATGATTTTGTTGTGCATGGTCAGACTGATCCCCGTCCTTCAAAAGAACTAACATTCCATAGCTGTGCAGTTTATTCCAATTGTTCAANAGCAACTGAAATTCAAACCAAAGAGTGGGAAGTCAGAGGTGCAAGAGAACACAGCATGCGCTGCCTGGCCACTCCCAAAAGTCAGGGCAGCCGGTTGCTCTGAAACCAGAATCTCAAGACTGAGAGCTAAAGAGTGAGCAGTGTTAACTAGAGTGTGCACAAGTGTACACTGTGTATGCATGTTTGGGAGCATCAATCTGCCATAACTATATTCTGNGTGAACACACAGTTTTNTATATGCATGTGTATGTGTGTGCACCCATACACATGTATATAGCACAAGTGTTAAGTGTGTTTTCACACGTGCATACAATGTCTGTGTTTGTAAGGACTCTACATGCCCCAAGTATATAATGCATAAATGTGTGTCTATACACAAACATGTGTATAAGTATGTGCATGCAGTTTGTAAGTGTCTCATGTAGACAGTCTCAGATGCAATTCATCATCTCGACCTCCTCAATCTTCTGACCTCAACCATGGCAGGAAGTCAGGCCTCATGATTTCTCTTTATGGANCAGTTTTATCAAAACTCTCTGGCTCACAGATCATCCCAGTAGNAACAGAGATACCTAAACTCTGCCAGGTTGATGTATGATAGTTATCCTGGTAGACATGTGATGAAGGGTCCTCACTTGCTTCTCCTCAAACCCAGGGGAGGGGAGCTATAGTTATTATCCCATTTTGCAGAAGAAACAAGATGGGGTGAAAACACTCTTTGAAGGTTGCAGCCATGGCTTGAACATAGGTCTGTATGTTCCCTAAGCATGTACTCTAACTTACCAAATTATATCCCATTACTAGTGCAAGGGACAGGGCAGGGACCTCTCCGTAATTACTATTCCAGCAACACCCCTAGACCAGCACTCACTGAAAAGACTCCTGTGAAGTTCCAGCCCTGTTCACCTGTGGACTCACTGTGTGGTGCTGGGAAAGTCCCCCCTTCTTTGTTGCCCTGGAGAGTTTCCCACTTCTCTGCCACTCAGCATGGACAGCCTAGC
>LZPO01117719.1:4159-19308 GCA_001675575.1 Neotoma lepida
CACTGCCTAGTTTAGGCTACATGAGCAGTGAGCCTCAAGATGGGTTTATTTTTGCTTTCTCTGTGCTGTTATTACAAGCATGAGTCACCACACTGGACTTTCTTATATGAATTCTGAGGCTCAAATCAGGTTGTTATGCTTGTACAGCAAGGACCTTCCCAAATAAGGTGTCTCCCAGGCCCATAAAATCCATAGTATGGATTTTAGTGGCTTTGCATTCCCACTAACATGTTTCATGTGTGTTTTAAAGCTTTGGTCAGTAATGACTGAGGATTTAAAGCTTGGGTTTCAAAGATAACAGTTATCAGTGATCTTGCAGAATGTGCAAGAGAAGCCGAGAGCTGCAGTGGATTCAGAGTTCAAAACATTTAAGAACAGGGCTGCTGAGATGGCTCTGGAAATAGAAGTGCTTGCTGCTCAGCCTGAGAACCTTGCTGTACATGGTGGGAAAAGAGCACTCCTATAAATTGTCATTTACACACATATGAACACACACACACACACACACACACACACACACACACACAGAGGCACATGTGTTCCTGTCCCACTAAATAAACCTTATCAAAAAGTAAAAAAAGGATCCCCAAGCCACATAAAAATAACTATATGAGTGTTTTGAGAAGAGAAATAAAAAGTATCAAGAAATTCCAGATCATGGAGTTTAAACACAGAGAAAGTTCAGTGTTTCCCCCGTGAGCACTTCTAAACAGAAAACAAGAAAAATGCAAGAGAGCACCTCTCATTTGCTCTCACTTTTGTGTAATGACTTTGCCAATAACAGTGGTAGAGAACTTTAGTCTTTTGGAAGAAAAGATACAGATTATATTTGATTGCATTGGCACATTTTTCTCTTCCTTCTGAAATTACTTAGGAGGTGATGTGGAACACATTGATTCTCCCTTGTAATGTAGAGCTGTGTGTTTGTTTAGTACCAGTGAAAACAATTGCACTAATGGACTTTGGAATTTAGTTGTAGAGATGAATAATGTGCTCAAATTATCCATGAGAAAACTCATTATCTTGTTCAGTGTTAATTTTATATATTTTCTTATATAAAATTATGCTGAATCACAAATCATTGTGCATGTGCATAATTACTATATTTTGAAAGTCTATTATACATTAGATATTTTACATTTGTTCAGTTTTCATCAACAAGAGGTGTTCTTCATCTATTTCTCATCAATGTGAGATCCTCAGATTAGATATATCATTTGGCATGTAGAAAAATGTATGAAAAAAATAGTTAAATAACATACCCAAGATTGACCCTGGTAGACTGTGATTATAATCAAAACTAATGAAATGATATTCTGGCTGCTGAGACCATGCTTCTTTTTAACTATACTTTTTTAAATATTTATTTTAAGTGTGTGTGTCTACACNTGTGTATGTACATAAATGTGGGTACCTGAACAGTCCAAAGGAGATTGTTGGATCCTCTGAAGCTGTAGTTACAGGTAGCTGTGAGTTACCTGAGCTTGGTGCTGGGAACTGAAATCAGATCCTCTGGAAGAGCAACAAGCCATCTTTACCACCTGGCCAGTCCCCTGCTTATACTACTCTTACTCTGACAATCTTCTTTTCTCATCATAATACCTCAAGCAGCTTTTCGTGGAAGACAGACAGACAGACAGACAGACAGACACATACACACACACACACACACACACACACACACACACACACTCGTAGCATTAAATGTTTTAAATAGATTTTGTTTTCAAAATTGTTTGTTTGCTACTTGTGTGATGTCTGTTTCATTGAGGCTGTTGCAAGGCTGACTTTTAAATGAAATTTTGTGCATGAAATCATCTTAATCTGCATTCATAATTACATTGAAGAAACAGAAAGCATAATACAATAGTCAGAGAGAAAGGCACGGGGTCAGAGGACTGCACATCCTGTCATACCAGAATCATCTGCTTTATTTTGGGCAAGTAAGTTACNTTTCCATGTCTCATTTTCNCAAATGTAAAAGAATGACATGATGCTTANGCAACAAAAAAAAAATTATAACTAAACAGCTGGTTTCCATAAACGTATTNGAAAGTATATTTTTAAGTCTATTAATCAAGCAAAATTATGCAGATATTAGTCACATGGCTTTTATTAGCATTGTAAGATATATATCTTTATAATGTATTGATAAATTAGTTTTCATAAGTCAACTTGTTGTAGAATATTATATTAAGATGTGTGAAATTTGTTTATTCTGTGTAACATTTGTTTAATGATGCAAAGATGTGTTGCATTCTTTTATGTTGCATTTGTTTAACTCTGTGAAGCTGTGTTACTTTGCCTGTCTAAAACACCTGATGGTCTAATAAAGAGCTGAACAGCCAATAGTGAGGCAGGAGAAAGAATAGGTGGGGCTGCCAGGCAGAGAGAATAAATAGAAGGAGAAATCTGGAAGGTAAAGAAGAAAGAGCAAGAGAACAAGGAGAGGAGGGTTCTAGGGGCCAGCCACCCAGCCACCCAGCCAGCCATGGAGTAAGAGTGAAGGTAAGATTACAGAAGTAAGAAAAGGAACAAGCTCAGAGGCCAAAGGTAGACAGAATAATTTAAGTTAAGAAAAGCTGGCTAGAAACAAGACAAGCTAAGGCTGGGCATTTATAATTAAGAATAAGCCTCCATGTGTGATTTATTTGGGAGCTGGGTGGCATGCCTCCCAAAAAAAGCAAAAACAAACAACAACAAACCTATATATTTCAATAGGAAAAATGAGATTTTTTGAGGCTGCTAGACAGCACTTACCTCTTTATTGTTTGAAGATTCCAAACTTCCTCACTTTTTCTGCAATGAAATTATAAAAGAAAACTAAAGGTAATGTTTCAAGTATTACTTAATTCCTGTTGTGGTTTGAAGGTGAAGTGTCCTCCATAGTTTCACATGCTAAACATGTAGTCCAGAGTTGGTGGTGCTATTTGTAAAAAGTGATGGAACCTTTAAGAGATGGAGCCTCACTGAGGGAAGGGGTCCATGGGGATGGGCCTTGATGTTCAATAGCCAGGCTCTACTTCCTGTTCTCTGTTTCCTGACTACTGTTGCAATGTGACCAGCAGATTTCCTGCTTCTGTTGTCAGTGCTTTGCTGCATTAAGGGACTGTGGNTCCTTGAACTGTAGACTTAAAAAAAATTCTCCCTCCTAAGTGGGAACTTCATAAGACCTGACCACTAAGTCTCTGTCATAGTGTCATAGTTAAGAACTCAAAGTGGCNTTTAGGAAACTTGGAACATTAAACCAAAAATGAACAATAAATCCTATTAATTTTAACATNTGTATTTCTCTCTGCCATAGGAAATGGATGCCAGTAAAACATCTTTTAAGAATATATTTTCAGAACACAGTAATTTATGGGAATGGAATTTGAGCTTGGATTTAGAGAAACATACAGTTTCTAAATTATATAACCTTTTCTAAAAAATACACTAGAATGATTCTGTTTTCTTTCCATTTTTGATTTATTAGGATGACTAACTTGGTTTTCTAAATAAGTTTATATGTGAGTTTAAATTATAGTTATGCATTTTGTATTTATTTGCATGTAGATTGTATATATAAATCTAGTTGTTTTGGGAGTCAAACAGCATTTTATCTGATCCTGTTTATTTTATAGAATTTATCCTAATAATCTCATATTGAGCTTTCTGAACAGAACTTGACCCATAGTTCTTCACTAATTAATAGTCTCCAGTGGTTACTTTGCTGCCTCAATGATAAAATCAAAGTCTTTGATTTGCTTCTTGGGTGTTTCACAGTACAGTTTTGTTTCACAGTACAGTTTTTGCTTAGTCTTCTCACCTGATTTCACTCCACCCCTCATTTTATGCTCTAGCAACCCTGAGTGCTCAGCTACATTCTTCCTGGTTTCTGACTCTGGCCTAGGTTATCCATTTTTTTTTTATTCTTTTCACATATTTCTTGGAGATTTACTATGAATAAGCAAGCAAGTTTTCTGTTTGGAACATTTTAAATGTGTGATTTGGGGCTGGAAAGTGGTTGCATACACATTGCACTTGCATAGGACCCAAGTAAGGTTCTCAGTCCTGTTAAAAAATCAGCCCAAGTTTTTGTTGCTTTGGAATTAGTACCAGGCACAGTCAGACAGAAATTGTTTTCACAGGTCTGCCTCTCTGATCTTATCCCCAACACCACAATCCACAGGACTCAAGAAGAAAACATATCACATGTTAGTGGTGTAAAGNACAAATACTAAGCCATTACTGTGAAGAGGAATCCAATGATATTGCCAAAATCTATGAAATTGAAGGTCTCAGGATATGTCTTAAGATCCATTTAATTCTCAATAGCCTGGGGACTCCTTGAGGTCCTCAGATTTGTAGATTCCTATGTATAAAAGTGACTGGCATCTATATCTGACACTTGTCTTTCTGATAAACAAGANGTACGTGGGGAATTGACAAATGGCTCTCCTTTATAGGATTTTCTACTTAAAATAGCTTTACAGATTGAAGTACATGTGAATCCATCAATTTTCTGATCGAGCTATACATATGTCAAGATTGCATTCTTCAAAGTCAATCNTACTGTCATTTCTTTATGATTTTTCTATTCTTCCTTCAAAAGTTATTAAGCTTTTCTCCAAGGATTGTAACATGTAAAGGAGAAAATCNAGTGAGCCACTGTGAGTTTCTTGTTAACTGTCTGTCTGTAGTTGTTGCATTACTTTTATTNCACTTAAGAAAATAGCANTAAATTGGCACATCAATGGCATTTTAGAAACTCTATCACAGACACTAACTTGAAGTCTAATTTGTATTACAATATTGTTTCCCTTTTGAAACCCTTATANAATTCTCATGTAGAAACTTTCTAGATGGTGTTGTCCTTACCCATCAGCAGTGTTTATTGGCTGTCTTGTTGTATTTGTGAATTAATGACTTTCACAGCAAACACAACTTTGAGCTGTGTTATGTGGTCTTCAAATATCACATCTTATAACACACACACACACACACACACACCCCTCATCATTCTTTGTGTTTTGTGTGCTACACGAAAATATATGTAAGTACAACTAGGATATCATACTTCAACTTAAGATCTTATACTTATCTGAACATGATTATTTTTGTCTTCATGTGTATATGTGTGTTGTATGCCATGTGTGTGTCTGGTTGCAGGTGTGTGCATGCTGTAACACGTGGATTCAGATCAGCCATAAACCCTCCGGTGTTGTTTTTTTTTTCCCCCTTTCCACCTTTAAACACTGTCTCCAGTTCACCACTATGTCCACCAGGCTAACTGGCTCTCAAGGACTTAAGGAATTCAAAATCATTTAAGGATTCTCCTTCCTCCATTTCCCTTCTCTCCAAAGGAGTACTGGAGTTAAAGATATGAACCTACTGAACCCAGCTTTACATGGGTTTTGGGGGTTCAAACTTCTGTTCCAATGATTGCACAAGTAGCTCTTTACTGAATAAGTCATCTCCCCAGTTGATAGTCAGGCCTGTGCACTATATGGTCACGTAATTCGTGCACAGCATGACCATATAATCTGTGCATGTGCGGAGTAGCCACATCGACCCAAGAGCGCATGAGTGGGCCAGTTCCTAAAAGGCAGGTCCTGTGTATCCTGCCCTCTCTTTGATGTGCTTTCTACAGGCCTGAGTNCATCTTCTCTGTCTCTCTCTCTTGATAAAGCTCTTGCNNTGTGGTTACTGTGTTCNTGACTTTTCCTCCTAGGGTAAGAGTGCTGCTAAAAACCAACATTTTGGTGCCGTGCCAAGCAGGGCCTCCCGGCGCTCTGTGACCGGGAACCTGTGCCGAGGTTCTGCCCGACCATGACAGCTACCTTCCATTTGCCTGGCCACCTGACTTCTCCACACAACACCGGTCCTCTGATCAGTGAGTTAACCCCTTCCAGCCAGCATAAACAGCCTCTTGGACCCATNAAAATGACCGTTGATCATCTGGTGCCCCACTGGTGTCTCTGAGGCTGGGGCCCCAGGCCATGGCCTTCACCTGCTATGGCCAATCCCTAACACTCACTCAGGTTTCTATTCATTTCCCACATCTGCACTTTGGGATATACTTCTCGCTGTTGGACCCACTGTGTCCTCCAGCTGCATCCAGCCCTACACATTTCACTGGCCTGACGAGGCAGTAAATGCTCTAGGACTTCTGGGGAGTCCCTGCCTANACTAGTCTAGCCCACCACCNCAGCATNGCAAAGGTGACAGTGACCTGTGCCCGTTTATGGACCCATTCTTAGTCCAGGGGATGCCCAGAACTTNGACCTTGGGTCATTGCATTTATTCTTTTTATTTTTTTTAATTTTTTTCCTCTGTGCTGCAGACATGGGAAATAAGTCTTCAAGTCCCACTTNTCCCACCTCCCCCCTAGGATGTGTTCTAGAAGCTCTGAAACCTCTCAACTTAATACCTTACTNAAAGATCCCTAAGCTTGTCCACCTCTGTACTAAGAAATGGCCCAAGTATGCTTTAGCTAATAACAAAAGCTGGCCATCTGGTGGCTCCTTCGACCCCTATACTTNATGGGGGCTGTCTAACTTCTGCCAGCAAACAGGCAAATGGAAAGAGTTACCCTATATTCAGGCTTTTTTCTATCTAAGCTCTAAACCTTCTCTTCTCCATTCCTTCTCTCCTACTCACATGCTTCTAGCTATGAATCCTGAACCTGAGGAACCTCTGACCCTAGACCCCTCCACCTTTCCAACCTTCCATTCCTACCCCCACCCCCAGGGCTGCTTCTGCTCCTTTGGCTTCTCCTCTGGCTTCCTCTTTTCTTCTGGTACTGGGCACTTCCAAAAGCCTGCCTCTAGCTCCAACTTTCACACCTCCCCCTACCTGCTCTCTGACTTCTAAGGGATCTGACTCCAGCCATGCCAACCCTCAGACCATTCTCCCCTTGAGAGAGGTAGCCAGGGTGGATGGACTGGTAAAAGTTCAATGTCTCATTCTCTCTTTCAGAACTCTCTCAGATAGATCAAAAACTGGGTTCCTATACCTNTAATTCTACTTCCTTTACTAGACAATTGCAATATATTACTCAATCTTATAGTCTCACCTTTCATGATGTATATATGATACTTTCTAATAACGTGCTTCCTGAGGAGCACAGNCATGTTTGGGAACAGGCAAGAACACATGCAGATGAGACACACCAGACTAACTCTGCCCACCCACCAGAGGCCGAAGCGGTTCNTGACCAGGACCCACATTAGGATTATAATACCCAGGGCAGGTCTCTAGCCAGAGATAGATTTATCACCTGCCTCCTGGCAGGCCTCCGTAAGGCTGCTCTAAAGCCAGTAAACTATGAAAAGTTAAAAACTATAATACAAGATAAGGATGAAAATCTGTCCAATTTCCCTGAATGGCTTACAAAGGCCCTCCTTCAATATACCAGCTTAGACCTTGAAAGCCCAGAGGGCAGGCAGTTGCTTATGACCCACTTTGTCTCACAGAGCTTCCCTGACATAAGGGCTAAGCTTAAACGTTTGGAGAGAGGCCCCTTGGCCCCACAGGCTGAACTGTTAGTGGTGGCATTTAAGGTGTATCATGGGAGAGATGAGAAGGCCCAAAAACAGAAATACCAAATGCTGGCACGTACTGTCCGATCAGCTCCNCGAAAGCCACCAGGTCCCTGCTTCAAGTGTGGGCAAGAAGGTCACTGGGCTCAGGCTTGCATTGCTCANGGCCAGGGCCCCTGCGGGCCACTACCAGGGCCTTGTCCGAGGTGCCACCTAGAGGGGCATTGGTCTGTTGACTGCCCTCAAGCCCCTGGTGGCATAGGGTCATCAAATCAGGATCACGCCCCCCCCAGCTGAACTCCTGGGATTGGCTTTGATTGAGAATGACTGAAGGTGCCTGGTTCCCANCCCAGCCATGCTCATCTCACACCAGGAACTCAGGGTTATCAAAATAGTAGCTGGGTGACCCAACTCTTTCTTTGTGGACACTGGAGCCACTTACTCAGTCCTGAGAGGGTTCTGGGGTCTGACTTCTCCTTCTCGTCTTCCTATTCTCAGGGTAGGAGGACAGCCTTACCTACCTCATCAGACCCCACCACTTAATTGTATTTTCAGGGGAATTCCTCTTACACACACATTTTTAGTGGTGCCAACCTATCCTGTATCTCTAATGGGAAGAGATTTTTAGCCAAACTGGGAGCTTCTATTTCATTTGCTCCCCACATTTGCCTCACTCCAGATTCATCATCAGCTCCTCTCTTCTTCCTCCTAGCCACCCACCCTACTAACTCTAACAGTTCATTTCCTCTGCCAGTCTCTCAGGTGGACCCCAAGGTCTGGGACACCCAGAATCCTTCTATCACTAGACACCACCCCCATATCACTATCCAGTTATAGGAATCTACCAGGTATATTACCCAAGTTCAATATTCTCTCTTACTCCAGAGTTTAAGAGGACTTAAGCCTATCATTTCTGACCTTCTCAGGAAAAAGCTGCTCTGCCCAACCTCTTTGCCTTTTAACACCCCGATACCTGCAGTTTAAAAGTCTAATGGAACCTACCACCTGGTTCAAGACCTCTGGCTCATTAATTCTGCAGTGGTCCCCCTCCATCTGGTAGTGGCTAACCCCTACACTCTCCTGTCCACTATCCCCTCAGGAACCTCTCTCACCTCTCAGTTTTAGACCTCAACGATGCCTTCTTTTCTATCCCTCTCAGCCCTCAGTCTCAAAATATCTTTACTTTCACCTGGANTGATCCTGACACTCATCTGTCTACACAGCTAACTTGGACTGTCCTGCNACAGGGATTCAGGGTCAGTCCACACCTCTTTGGTCAGGCTCTGGCCTCTGATCTGCTTTCTCTGTCCATCCCTGGCTCTAAGCTAATACAGTATGTAAATGACATTNTGCTCTGCAGCCTTCATTACAACTTAGCCAAACTAACACCTCTGCTCTTCTAAATTTCTTATCCAGCCNAGGTTATAGGGTATCCCGTTCTAAAGCTCAGCTGTCCACTCCTCAGGTCACCTATTTGGGTCTAACTATTACTACAACCCACAAAGCTATTACTGTAGATAGAAAGCACCTAATCCAGTCNCTTGCAGTCNCTTCTACTAAACAGGAGATTCTGTCTTTCCTAGGAATAGATGGCTTCCTACAATCCTGGATTCCATCCTTTTCTCTCCTTGCTCGCCCCTTATACAAGGCAGCTCAGNGCTCCACTCACAAGCCCCTTCTTCACCCTGTCACTAAACCTTTCCAGAAGCTCCAACAGGCTCTTATTTAGGCCCCAGCACTTCATCTTCCAANCTGCCCCTTTTCCCTCTATGTAACAGAAAACGAGGGATTTGCCCTTGGAAACCTAGGGTATCAGCTGGGACCCTCATTTGCACCTGTAGCAATCCTGTCAGAGAAACTAGATCTTACCACTCAGAGATGGGCACTCTGTATTTGTGCCCTAGCGGCTGCTGAACTCCTTATTCGGGAATCAAAAAAGCTAATCTTTGGGTCACCTACTTCTGTCCTTTCTCACCATAACCTGCCCCATCTCCTAACTTATAAAGGCTTACAAACTATCTCCCTCTAGGGTTCTTTCTCTCGAGNTGGTGCTACTGGAAGATGCCATACTTACTTTCGAAACTTGCTCCTTGCTCACCTCTTAATATGTCAAGTCTCCTTCCTCAACCTAACACTGACTATTCCCCCTCTCATTCCTGCACTGAAACCTTGGAGGAACTGTTGCCATACCCTTCANACATACAGGAGGGCACATTGCCCCAGGCCATTCATACCTGGTACACAAATGGCAAGTCCTTCTTACATGAAGGGATCCATAAAGCAGGCTATGCCATAGTGTTAGACACTGAGGTGATAGAAACACAGGGACTACCAGCACACACCACTAACCAACAGGCTGAGCTGATAGCTTTCACCCATGGTTTCCAATTGGCACAGGGGCAATCCCTAAATGTTTATACAGACTCCAAATATGTTTTCCATATCCTCCTGTCCCATNCTACTATCTGGAAAGAGTGTGGGCTCCTTACAACGAAGGAAGGATCCACATCTAATTCAGGCCAAATAATGGCTAGGCTAANAGCTTCCTACCTCCCCAAGTCTATAGGAATTATTCATTGCCAGTCTCATCAGACTGACAGCTCCATCATCTCCAAGGGAAATAACCAGGATGACCAGGNAGCCAGAACAACCACCCTTCAGGTCCAAGACTCACCCCACCCACTGCAGGGAATCCATACATTACAGCCCACACCCTCACAGACAACTCCTGACACTAGGCAAATTCTGTTCTATCTATATCAGCTCTTTCACCCTAATAGTCTTGCTCTGTCTCAGTTCATGAAAGCTCACTTGCAGCCCACCTCTGAGGACTTACNGTTCTTAAGAACTATTATTGCCTCTTGTGAAATTTGCCAAAAGACAGATCCCAATACAAAATATAGAAGTCAGCCTTTTCCCACCCACCAGGTGAGAGGTTCCCTTCCAGGGACCGACTGGCAGCCCAGTTTTACCCATATGCCCACCATCAGGAGAGTTAAATATCTCCTTGTGATGGGACTCATTTTCAAACTGGGTGGAGGCATACCCAGGTTCNAATAAGCAAGCTCAGACAGTTGCAGATCTCCTTCTCCGAGAAATCATTCCTCGGTTTGGGATTTCTGCATCTCTTCAGTCTGATAATGGTCCAGAGTTCACCTCCCAGATTTCTCAGACACTAGCTAAGGCTCTCAATATTCCTTGGCATTTTCATATCCCATACCATCCTCAGTCCTCAGGAAAGGTGGAGCATACCAACCNATCTTTAAAATCTATTCTTACTAAGATGCCACAGGAACTTCACCTCAACTGGGTAAAATTATTGCCTCTAGCTCTTTTCAGGCTCAGGGACTTTCCCAAAAAGCCTCTTTCAATTTCCCCATTTGAGCTGATGTATGGGAGTCCAGCTTCAACACTGGGCCTCCTACCCAAAACTTCATCTGTTCCAGATAGCCTGTTCACTCCTCTACTCTGTCATCTCAGGTCTATTCTATGGAACTTCACAGACCATTTCTTACCTCAGCCATGTGACAGTTCCTGCCCACCCCCAATCCACACTGGGGATCAGGTTCTTCTTTCTCCTCCAGGCCAGCACCCCNCACCCCTTTCTCCTAAATGGCAGGGACCCTTCAAGTTAATTCTTGTAACTCCAACAGCTGCTAAGCTCGAGGGCTTTCCTCACTGGATTCACCTGTCCCATCTAAAGCATTTCACTTCACCTCCACCCCAGAAAAAATCTTTCTTCATACACAGTCACACAGACAGGGCCCTGCTCTCTGAAGTTCCAGAGGACACCAGGATCCACTGACCTGTCATCAATGGCAGAAAAGTGAGGTCCCAACCCACAGGATTTTCCTTCCTGGTTCCCACTCCTAATTAAGCACTCAGCTAGTTGTTACAGGATCACCACAGAGCCAGAGGCAGAGGACCACTGAGAATATCCAGGCATGCTCTCCCAGACACAAGCAGCCACGGAGCCCCATGCTGGGACAGATGGATGGCTCCNGGACAGCAGATGNCAGCCNACCATCCCAAGATGCCTGACTACCTCAGAAGCCCCTTTCTACCCTCCAAGAGTCAATCANTGCCCACAGCTGGAAGCAGTTTTCAGGAGAGAAGAAGCTCCAATACCTGCTCATCCACCATCTTTTATAAAGACAAAGAATCTGGAATGATAGTCACACCTGTGCACTACGTGGTCATGTAATTCATGCGCAGCATGACCATGTAATCTGAGCATGTGTGGAGTAGCCATATGGACCTGAGTGTACATGTGCAGGCCAGTTCTTAAAAGGCATGTCCCGCATACCCTGCCCTCTCTTTTATGTGCTTTCTACAGGCCTGAGCACATCTTCTCTGTCTCTCTCCCTTGATAAGGCTCTTGCTATGTGGTTACCGTGTTTGTGACTTTTCCTCGTAGGGTATGAGCGCCACTAAAAATTAACACCAGTCCTAATCAAGAATCTTTTACATTGCTCATCTGGATTTATCTGTGCTGTATATTTAGTAGAAAAATTATGTTTTTCTCTAAATTTATCATTAAGCATGATTTAATTTTTCTACTNTATCACTTTGGTTTTCAACCATATTTGTTTTTATGTTATCTTGTTATTTATTTGTTATTATTACATTATTATGTTTGTTATTTTCCTCTCTTTTTTCTATCTCTTTGCCAGTGTTCAATTTGTAGATAGGAGAGTGGAAGTTCCTGTTCATGTCAGAGAGTACAGAGTTTATACTCTTTAACAGATATTGCAGTGCCNAGCTGAAATACCCAAGCTAATTGACCGGTGTAAGAGGAAGAGCAAATATTTCCAAAAACTAATATTTTAGCAAAAACCGGGAGGCTCAAAGTGACAGAGACATAGTTTCCAGAAATCTTGGAGGCTGTGTTTAGAATCATGGTAAAATCAAGATTGTATCTGTTAGAAGCTCTCAAGGAACTGGCCTCTGCCTCTCGNCTGGCTTCCCCTGGCTNCTGCAAACCCTTGATGTTTCTGGCATGTCAGTATCTGTTCCCATTTCTGCTTCCATCACAATGAAGTTCTCTCTTGTCTCTCCATGATTCTCACATTGTATAAGGACACATTCCATTGTGTTTATGGTATACTGTAAATCCAGGAAGATCTCATCTCAGAATACTTAGTGTAGGTTTAGGGAGATGGATCAGTTGGTAAAGTGCTTTCTAAGTAAGCATGAGGACCCATGTCACATAAAAGCTGAGAATGATGACCCATTGTTATAATCCCAGCACCCAGAAGCTGAAGACAGCCAGATCCCTAGGAATCACTGGCCCTCCAACCAGCCTTTCCTAATTGCTGAGCTCCAGGTCAGGTGAGAGACNCTGCCTCAAAAACCAAGGTAGATATGTCCTGAGGAAGAGCACCTGAGGTTGCCTTCTGACTTCTATACATGTAGGCACAAACCACTCACATGAATACATACGTGTACACAAACTTAGGCACACACTGAAAATTCATACCTCATAAGGTGACAATTATGTTAACATACCTTTAGAGGATCACTGTTCAATTCACAACCTGCACCTACCTTCCACCCCTCTCTTTTTCTCTTGCTTTATGCTTTTTCTTGGACATAGTATTTTGATAGATTGCAACAATTCTCTTCTTGAAGCCGATGAATATTTTTACCACCTTTATATCTGACTAGTAGACAAAAGCTAATATTTCAAGGTTCATTTACTGCATCTCCTATAATTCAAATATTGATAATTTGAATCTTGCCCCTTAGGTCACCTCATTAGGACATTGAAACTTTGACTACTCTGGTTGTTATCATTATTAATAACCAATTTAGACTGATCATCCCTTCATTATATCTTATTCCTCTGTATCTTAAATTAACCTTGTTCATAAATATGGCAATCCATCCATGAGTTACCATGGATTAAAGTAGCTTCCATTATATGGTACTGTTGAATTTCAGGGCAATCAAATTCAGTTATTGTTTATAGAGCTATTGGTATGTGCAGAGCCAAGCAGACACTGCTTGTCCTATTGTTGTCCAGAGACCTGCTGATTAAAATATTGACACAGAAGCCTGTTGAACTAGCAGTTAGCAGCATAATATAAATACCTATGATTTGGCCTTAAAACAAATAATCTAATAATAACTAATGAAAATATGGGGTTCCTTGGGGCTAAGGAGATGGTGCAGTAAGTAGGTAAAGAACCTGCTAAGCAAGCAGGAAGACCTCAGTTAGTTCTCTAGAACACACTTTTAAAAAGTCAGGTACAGGAGCACCATGCAGTGTCAGGGAAAGTAGAAGCAGGAGGGCTGTTGAATCAGCAAGTGCAGGGTCCAAGTGAGGGTCCCTTGGATGGAGTCCCAGGAATAATACCTGATAGTGACTTCTCCCTATAACTCCAGCACTAGGGGAAAAGAAGAGATAAGAGGATCTTTTGGGATAACTGGGTGCCAGCCTGGCCCCAAGTTCAGTGAGAGACATTGTGGTAGAGGAGAAAGGTAGAGAGTGATGAAGCAAGAAGACACCATGCTCATATGATGAGAGAGAGAGAAAGAGAGAGAGAGAGAGAGAGAATGTTCCTTATCTCAGGCAATCATTTTCCCCTATATATATAGAACTCATGTAATTTACACTATAGAATACATACACACATAAATTATACTTTTAGAAAAAAAATTGTAACAAAATTTTACTCTCTGATAAAGTGAGAAAAGCCTACTTCCAGGTGAAAAGAAGAAATGACTCATCTCATAATCAGTGGATCCAACACCAGAATCATCCTCTAGAAGCTGAAGTTTGGTTCAGGAGGCTACAAGGAGGCAACTGAGGCTGGGATGCAGCCAAAGATACTAGTGCAGAATGATAGTCAAGTTCAAGCCAGAGGCTCTCAGATCCTCTCTTGTAGGTCATGTGCAATTTCACCTTTGTCTTTATCTCTAGAAAAGAAATCATGGGGTGTACAACAAGAAGTGGACCAGATCTGACTATTGGAGAGTTGGGTGTGCAGGAGCTGGAGAAGTCAGATTAGAGGAAGCAATGGTGACCTTGGAAGTCAGGCCAGAAGAAACCAATTACAGCTGACACAAGTGAGGGGGAAAAATGAAGCCATTTAGATGTTAAATCCATGAGCAACATTCTTAGGTTATGCATGGGGACTAAAGTGAAAGGACAGATGCAGGGAAANACTGTAGCATTTGTCATTCTAAAGATGGACAATGAGGTTTGCTGGTAAGATGAGAGCAGGAGCAGGTCTCATACAGAGTTTAGAAGCTTAGATTCAACGCAGATATTAATTTAATTATCCTGTTTAAGATATTTAGATATTAGAGAAATGGAGTGTCTGCTTGGATTTTGACATCATTTCCTTCTCAGCTTCTTCTTAGAGTAAATAAAGATCAAATGGTCATGGTGCTTCTGATGCTTGATGAGATTTTTCCTTACAGTATCACAGACAGACAATGATAGGAAGTCTTGTTATAAATAATATGTGAGATGGTCAGTACTCACTGTCAACTTGACAGAATGTGGAATCACTCAGGAGACAAAGCTCTGGGAGTGTCTGTATGGGGGTTTCTGGATTTAAAAAACTGAGGTGAGAAGATCTACCCTAAATGTAGATGGCAGCATCTATCATGTTCCTC
>LZPO01117721.1:0-10294 GCA_001675575.1 Neotoma lepida
ATACTCAGAAAGGGGACAAGAGTGACTTTGAATGGGGTGATGGGAAAATACAGCCTCATGAAACATAAATTATGGAGGAAAAAATGTCATGTTGTTATGTTGTGGAGACATTAAGTTGTCATGTTGAGGCAGAGGGAGAAATAAGAAACACTAATGAAGTCATTTACACCTTTAGTGAGTAACTGTGGATGCATTTCATTGTCTAAAAATATTTCCTACAACAGACATGTTTCATGACTCCAAGGAGGCTGACTAAACTATGCCTTCCTAGTTTAGCATCTAACCCAGCCTTAGAGTTATGGAGTTCTAGCCAAGTTGAAGAAAAGCAGTATCCATGATAGCACTTTGACATTTCTCGGAGCTAACCTCCTTGGTAGTCTTCATTTTTAACATATCTTTCGATCCCTTTTTTCTTTCCTGCTTAGACTCTTTCATCTTTCTTGTGCATGCTATTAGAANTAATCTAGTTATCTATTAAAAGCAAGAGTACTNTTAGTGTAACATTGGAGGCTTTGTATATCAAAACACACAGTTCCTGTGGGCTCTCTGCATTCTTTCTCACCCTTTCTAGAGGCAAACACTTTTGGTTCATAAGCTTTCCATCTAGTATGTCTATATCTCTGTGTTTTTAAATGATACGTGGATTCACTACTCAAAAACAAGGACTCNAACTCCATCCTATCCCGTGCCCTTCNTCCCCTCCCTTTCTCCTTGTATAATATGACTCCAAATTTTGGTCAATATATTCAGTGCTGACACTGTGTTTAGGCAAACTTTTTTCACTGCTGAAAATTGTAATATCGAAGTTCCTCAGGAGCAGACCAGAACAAGGATTCAGCCAGAAGGGTTTATATGTGAGAAGCAAGCATCATCAATAGAAGAATAAGGAGAAGATAATGTAGAAGAAAAACAGTAACAGAGTGTATGTTATCAAGTGATTACCATGATGGGTAACTGTAGCTTAATCCAATGAAGGAAGCTTGGATAATGGTGTGGGGCACATGGTATCACAGCCCAGGATTGCTGAAGGAAACTGGGTATTTCTAAGTCAGCTTCCACCAGTCATTTGTTGAATACTCTGAGGGGTGCTGGTACCTCTGCACTTCTGGCCTCCTGTTCAGGCAGCATGGCCTTCNGAAGCTGTAATCAATGTCCTCTGCAAAGAGAAACAGATGTTGGCAGTGGGAAATTGTCCTCAGTCAACAGCATCAACTACATAGTACACCATGATCGTGTGTCCATTCCTCTTGTTTTGTCCTAAACCTGCCTTTTAAATTTTAGGGAGCACTCTTGACACTCATTGCAAATTCTTCCCATGCCCTCCAATAGCTTCTCAATTTGATAGTCTATGAAGTTCATCAAGGAATCTGTCAGCTCCATCTTTGTCTTCAGAGANAGCCATGATGGCCTCTGTTATCCCTAGTGGGCTGAGAGCTCACAGGTGATCTACATAGATGACATCCTGGGANTCCTTGAGNGCTCAGAGACTTCTGAGTTGGTTTGTTTTAGAGTTTCTATTGCTNTGAAGAGATGCCATGACCACAGCAACTCTTATAAAAGAGAACATTTAATTCACCTGGCTTACAGGTTCNGACATTTTTAGTGCATTATCTTGATGGCAGGGAGACAGAATGCTAGGGAAGGANCTGAAGNATCTACATCTCGATCCACAGGCAATAGGAAGTGAACTGAGTACCACACTGAGTGTAGNTTGAGCAAAGGAGACCTCAAAGCCCAGCCCCACAGTGACACACTTCCTCCAATAAGGCCACACCTACTCCAACAAAGCCACAACTTCTAATTGTACCACTCCTTTTAGGGGCCATTTTCTTTCAAACCACCACAGACTCCCTGGCTTTCTGGTCTGAGTGTTTTTCTTAATTCATTTATTCCTGGGAAAGTATACTGCTGAGAGAATAGGCAAGCTAGAAGATGGTCACTCTTGAGTTTTGTGCCNTGTTGCTCCCTCTGGGGAAGCCACCTCACTCATATCCCACTTCCCACCCCAGGGAGAGAACTTTAATACCNTCCTTATTGAACTTTCCCTGTCTCTGTCTCCATCTCTTCTCCATCTCTGTCTCTGTCCCTGTCTGTCTTTGTCTCTTTGTCTTTCTCATTTAAAAAAATATATTTTCACCTTCTTGGTTTATTCCNTAATTTTAATAAATAATATTTAATAAAATAAAATGCCCAGTTACTCACAAAAGCTACTTGAAATGTAAATGTGTTAAACCTTGTGATTCTGAAAACATCTTTATTTTCCCCTTGACTGGNTTGACAGTTACATATTGGAAACCACTTACTTTCAGAATTTGAAGACATTTTTCTTTATTATTCTATCTCCCAAGGCTGCCATAAAAAATTATGAAGAAATTCTGATATATACCAGATATATTGGTATTTATAATATTGTATTTGGCCTGTTGGTGATGGTTTTTAATCCCCAGAAGCTTATAAAGTCTTCTCTGGCTCCNCTGCTCTGCACTTGCATGCTGGGGTCACATGGTGTGGCTGATTACCCATTGTGCTATGCACTCCCTAGGTGGCACCGGGCTGCATCCTTTTAAATGGCAAATTCAAATTCTCAGTTATGGAAAATGTTCCTAAATTATTTTGTTTTCATTTCTTTTTCTTTCTTTGCTCCATCTTCTCTCTCCTCTGTCTGNTCTGCTCCCAGAGACCTTCTATTCTGTAGTCAGTCATTCTGTATTTCCTCTCTTGCTTTCTTCCTCCTGTTTTTTATTTTTTAACTCTTCTTTCTGAAGACCCTAAGCTTCGTCTTTTTCCACTACAAATGGTATGTTCAGATTTTTGAGAATTCACTTTAATATCCTGGATGCTCATGTATCTAAAGCATCCTATGAATGACATTTTATAAATGCAGCGTTTTTCTCTTAACCTAAGTGAACCAGTGGTTTCAGTTGTTAGAATGCTGTATGGTTCTCCTTTAGGCACAGAATCTATGTCCTTCAAATCTTGAGGCTGTTTCTGGGTGTGACACCCATTTCTGTGATTTGATATTTAGTTTGCATGTTCAAGGTTTTCCATGGATGCTTAATAAAAAGACCTTGAAAGTCTACATGTTTTTGAGTCAGAAACTAGGACTTTGGTTAGAAGCTTGAAGAATGTGCATGGGGTTTTGAGCTTTGATGTTTGTTGAAGGATGACCCATCCAGGGCCTTTTGCAAGGAAATTCAGACCTATGCTTGGTTTTCTCACCATGGTAATGCNATTCCTACATGAGGCTGAGAAGAACCTTTCCTAGAAGCCTGTTTCTGTGTGCTTAGCTGCTATTCCTCCCATATTCATGTGAAGTCAAATTCCTAATTCCTGACTGATTTCCTGACTGAGCCTAATGGATACTTTTTGAGCCAAACAGAAGTAGAAGCTAGACAGTATGTTC
Organism: Neotoma lepida; assembly: GCA_001675575.1. Lineage (NCBI taxonomy): Eukaryota > Metazoa > Chordata > Mammalia > Rodentia > Cricetidae > Neotoma > Neotoma lepida. The sequence continues at coordinate 3,404 of LZPO01117721.1, forward strand.
CAAGTCCACCCACCCTTGGGGGATATATCTAAGCCTACTAGCTATCAACACACCATTGATCTCTGTTTTATTTTTTTTTAAGAACTGTTTTACTATAGTATTCAGGAGGAGCAAAATTCAGGAGGATGTTATGGCAGTGTGACATCTATTTAAAAGATTGAAACAGAATGAAAATTTTCTTGATAACAAGAATCATACATGGTCAAATCTTACTCTTTGCAACCTTGTCTAGAAGTGATTGTTGACTAACAAAGTTCTTCTTCAAGGTCACTGAATTAAATGCTCTGGAACCTTCCCATTATTTTTGAGTCAGACCTGAGAAAGGCGTTTTACCACACTGGACAGCATAANTAAACTTACTAGGTCCATGATGTTACGTTCAGTCTGTGTCAGGTTCTTNGTTNACATGGAACTGTAAGTGAAGGGTTATTTCAATCAGCATTGGTCAAAAATAGCTTTAGAGCATTACAAAGATCTTTACATTCTCGTCTTGAGGAGGAATGTTGTATTTTATGATTTCTACAAGAATGAAGGACTAATGAGCCAATAAAGAAATGAGAATTCCATCTTTAAATTGTACCTGAATCCTTTAAACCTGTACCAAGTAGTTGGCCAATTAAATTGTCTCAATGGGTTTTTTGCACTTAACCCAATGCAGTAATAGGAAATTGCCTTTGTATATGTGCACTCAAGTCAGGAAGTAAGAGAGGAGGCTTGTAGGACAACCAAAAAGCAATACCTAAACTAAAAGTGAGCACAGAGAGCGAGCGAAGCTCGGGATTTTAGGTTGACTTATTATGTGCACTGTGCTCTATTGTGGAGCGTGTTTAGGTGAGTAAAAGGAAAGCTATCTAAAAGTCTGTTTGCNTTTATTTTAGCGGGTTCTTTTGGAAGGTTATTCTTGTAAGATAATTTTGTTTCCCTTGCTGTATTTGATCAGGAAGACACAAGGGAAGTGATGACAGTGAGACATTTACAAATAAGCNTTGACAAGAGAGGTTTTCCTTTTTATCTCTACCGTACTTTGTTTGAGCCCATCTGCAGGGCTGATTTAGGGCATGAGAGCTTCCTTGATATAAATTCAAAAGGGAATAAGCTTCTGCAGTTGTCTTTTGATGCAGGATAAACCTTTCCAAAATGTAGGGCTTAAAACAACAACCAGTTGTGATTGCTCANGACTGTGTGACTGATTGGGAGAAAACATGCCCAGGTCAGGCTGATCTTGGCTGCATTGGGTTCTATAGCTGCAGTCAGCTGGCAGGGTGTCTGGGAGACTGGCTGCCTTAGAAGGGCTGTGCTCTCTGTGATTACCCATGATCCAAAAGCTATCCTGCACTTGTTCACACAGGAGTTTAGTAGGCTGCAAAAGCAATGGAAATGTGGAAAGCCTTGTAATGACTAGACTAAGGGGTAGCGCACNAGGTCTTCAAACGGCATTCTGTTGGCTAACGTAAGTCAGAAAGCCGACCCACACTTATGGCTGAGCTTGACAAGTAAGAAAAGACTGTTACAAAACAACACAGTCTACATGTTCGTGTGCAGCTCTTAGTGGCGGGAGATGCTTCTGCTTTTGGTTGCCTGGCACACTTGCTCAATTTCCCTTCCTACTTCAATAACCTTATCCTTTGGAAACCTGCTTTGGCTTTTGCCCCAGCATACTGGAGNGAAGTATCCTTTGTGTTACAACTAACTAATGGCAAAGCTATTGTCTGCTAATGGTTCCCTGAGCCTTGAGGATGTGCAATGCTTTCAAACAATTTTGTCTCCAGTTCCTAACAGAGTAATGGTTCCAAGAAATAGTTTCTGAATAAAAGAGGTGACGGCCACTTTTCTTGTAACTTCATCTGCCTCCTTCATGTTGTCGTTGTGACATCTGATGAAGTCTCCCTTCCTCAGCATTGATTTCTCTGCTGACTGTTTTTTTTTTTAAGGAGTCACACTATTTAGCAGGTTGTCATCAATGGATCAATAGCACTGTTTCCTGTCTTAAAGTTCTGAGTACTTGTAAAGCTTGATGATTGTATTGGGATATTTATTCTTTAATTTTCCTGTTTGGGTGGCTTCTTTTTAGCCTATGTAAATTTTTTTGGTGCACTTTAAAGCCTTATTCTTAACATTTACCAGCAGAATAGCTTATGGACAGTTGTTTATAACTCCCTGGCAGTTCTTCAGGACTTGGCTCCTGGAAGTACTTTTTGTTAACTGCCAATTTGGTGCCTTGGAAAGTTGTTGCCTGGTTCTGGGAGCCCATAATGGGACATCCTTTCACAGAAAATGCTTCTGTTCTTTAGAAATTCTCTCTTCGTGTTTTTATTCAAGGTGTCCAAGTATACAGAATAGTTCAGGGTCTCTGTGAGGAATGTCAGAGAATACCTAATTACACGTCCTCTNGCTTCATAAATATCCCAACGGAAATCCATGGAGACAAAATAGCACTCTGAGACACACAATCTTTTATAGTTTCAGGACATTTATAGGGCTGAAACAGTTGGCCCAGTAGGTTGTTTCCTTTTACCTGATTAAGACAGGTGAAGTCCCATGTGAAAAGAATCCTCAACAAAGATTTCTTCTTTCTGCAAATGCATCATTTCCATCTCAAGTGGCCAAATAAGGAGGACCAACCCTTGGGTAGGATTAAGAACCTTTGTTATCTGTGGCCACTTTGGATCAGAATCATCTTGTTAAAAGTGGATTATTTTGNAACCTTCTAGGTCCACATGAATTCTTGGAGACTTTGAATAGAAGCCTGGTTTATGTTAGCAAGCATAATAAAGCCTGAGAATCAAAATATATATTATAATATTAATAATAACAATAAATACCATACGGAAAAAAATACCATGAGGAAGGTAAAGATGCTACTTGAATGGATTAGTTAATGGAGATAGGTGTTCTAGACCTTAGGCATCCAAAGATCTATAGAAGGGGCCATAAGAATAAATATACAGTGCCTGACCAGGAACAAGCTTTGAAGTTTCAAAGGAGAGGAAGACCATGCTACAGCCTATCCAGTTGTCTATCATCCTTTAAACAATCCTCGTTCCTAACAATGTTGTAAAAGACTAAATACGATGGATTAATCCCTGTCTACTGACAAATAGTCATGGCTGATGAAGGTCTCCAGCTCAACAGCCATCACATAAGAATCCTGTGGAAGGAGCAGAGCCTTTGGGAGAAAATGCTTTAGAATGCTCTTGATAAGATGAGCTGAACATTGACCCCAGATTTGTCAACATAAAAAACACTGATTGCCTTGACAGAAGCTATGTGTGTGAAATGTTTAGCAATGTTCATGGGACTCTTATTATCTATGAATGAAAGGTTTGTTGTCTATGAGGATGTTGGATTTGGGAGATCTTTTGTCTAAAACTAGGAGCTCTGTAGCACATTTGAATGCTGTTAGGATTGGTCATGTTCTGAGGGAGAAACTGACAAAGTTGACAATAAGCAAGCAGGAAGCTTTGAGAAAGAAGAATGGATGGAATGCAGTACAACAGGCAAATGGCTGCTCTAGATTGCAACAGGGAACTTTCAAACANGGCGTGGATGAGAGGTAAGTTCAAGGAATATGTAAATATTGGAATCAGTCAGAATTCCTTCCATCTCAAAGCCTATTTTGCAGTTTTTCCTGAGACCAGCTTGTGTTCAAGAAAGCAGAAACCATTCTTTTATTACTCCCTTCATTTCCTCCTCCTCCTCCTATTATTCACCATATGGCCCTTTGTCCCAGAACCAATAGTTCCTGCAAATAATACTTATTCAGTCAACATTCTCTTTATGCATTCACTCTGCAAATGCGGTGTCCCCATGTGTGGTATAACACGTGGATGTGGGCTTGTTACCATCAGTGAGAAACAATTCGGCAGTTTATCCCAGAATGCAGATATCNGTTCCACAGGAGAGCTGATGGCTTTGACTCAGTCTGTAGTCATGGGTTTGGTTCTTAAGGGGTGTCCTCGGTCATGAGTGGGTAAGCTTGGGAGATGATGTGGGAATTGCTGCCCAGTTGGCTANATGAGCCAAAATACCCCAAGGATGAATGGGTGACAACGTCAATAAAATCTCTNTTGACACATGCAAGCCACATTCAAGCTAATGCTTTCATAGCACTCAACTAGAATATTCCCTTAAGGACTGGNTGGTTATCTTGCTAGAAACTGACAAGAGGTTTTTATAAATACACAAAGGAGTTTTGTTATTTTTAACACTTTCTTTACTGGCACAGATTTTTACATTNTTATTTCATATCATACTTTGATAAATAACCAAGGAACTAAAAAGTATCAAAAAGAACATCTGTATGATGGGCGGCGGTCTTCATGCCTTTAATCCCAGCACTTGGGAGGCAGAGTCAGGTGGATCTCTGAGTTCAAGGCCAGCCTGATCCACAAAGTGAGTTCCAGGACAGCCAGGGCTACACAGAGAAACCCTGTCTCGAAAAATGAAAACAAAACAAAAACAAAGAAAGGAAGGAAGAAAGAAAAGAAAGGAAAAAGAAAGAAAAATAGAAACCCAAACTGGATAACCAGCTTTTGGNAAAGTATGGATCACTGATTAATAACGTACTCCATACTACATTAAAACCTATGTTAGAAGATACGGCCAGCAAAACAATACTTAAAACAGGTATGATAATGGCTCACATCTGTAATCCCAGCACTTTGGAGGCTGAGGCAGGATTGTTGTGAAATCAGGGCTAGTCTGTGCTACACAGCGAAACTCTCACTCACATATGCCTACCCAGGCCCCCAAAAGGAATATAACTAAATGTATTTACAAGTAAAAGTTCAACTAGGTTTGTGTGAGGAGGCTCTAAGCAATTCCTATATGAAATATTCTCTGAGATCTAAATATGAGACTTATTAAACCAATGTCCTCACTTTGCAAAACTAACAATAATTAACTGGCATCTATGAATGGTCAGGGCCAGTAAAAGCATAATACAAACACAACAGCTTTATATTCAAGCTAAAGTTAGTACAGGGTCATGCATGATGAAAAGGACCAGAGTGGAGACAATTTATGGAAGATTAGGGAATCCTAATATTTGTAGCTATTCTGAGTGAGGAAAGCTGATGGCTTTCAGTCATTTGTCCATACTTAGTCTTGGCATGAGAAGAGTCCTTTCCAGTGAGAGGGTNACCTCAGGGAGGGACATAAGAAAGGAATTCCAGTCTGCTCAGCGAGTGGTTTTATACTAACTAAAAATTGATTCACGAGTTTGAAGATACCAAGATGCAGCCAATAGCCAGGAGAAGCTGGGAATTTCCATGTGTCCTTCCAGAAAGGCTTACATCTTCAGGCAGTGCCCAGGAAGAATGCCATGCCACCCTTTCTTAATCCCTCCTGTGCCTCTCTCCTGACCCAATCTGGTACATTTCTGGTGAGGTGGGGAGTTTTTGCTGAGCGTGATGATCCAGGATATGAGAAGGTCTGACATACTGGAGNTGGCAGGTGAGAAAGAAGCATGCCCAACAGAGGGTGTTGGCAGGCCAAGTATTCAGGGACACAGAACCTAGGACATGGCCTCAGCATCNTCTAGGCTAGACACACGGGCAGGCACTGACTGTTGCGATGTGGTTCTTTCTAGTTTCTGACTCAGGCTGAAGTGTCATTCATACTAGTGAAATCACTCTGTGGAAAGTGGTGCCCTTTCTTTCACTTGGTATCAGTATTTTCTCTCCCTTTGTTTGCCTGCTGGGTAGAAAGCAGAAGAACACTGTGTACATTTGATAAACCAACAGTTTTGTTCTTTTGTTGTTTATTCCTTTGGAGTTTTAAATTCTGCCTAAGTCTGTAGGAGAAAGGCATGGAGAATGGATTTGTCTTTGCTAGCCCTCAGTTTTAAGCAGCTCACACGCTTTGGTTGAAAGGCAGCATTAAGATGATATGTGATATATTTTCTCTTCTATCAATATATGAAATTGCTGAGCTGCCTTCAAAGTAACTGTTCCTCAAAACCGGCACACAGACTAGAAATGATTTAGCTTACTTCAAATATACAGGCGGTGGGGACAGTCATGGATCACATGGCTANAGGAAGCTGAGAGCCCAAGATATNTAATCTATAAATCTCACTTGCTTAATCCCCAAATGTCAAGGAAGACTCCAATATTAATGCAGGAGCTGGGATGAGAGGGTGGGTGGTGGTAGGACAGAAATGATAGTTCTCAGTTCACATTGTTGAGTTTCTATGTTGGGCTTATTGGGCTACTGGAACAAGACAGCTCANCCGTCAATGATTTTACCTCCAAGTTCAGTTAAATGATGATGGGCATTCCTTCCTAACACAGCCAGTGATTAGATCACTNACTAGTGAAAATCAAAATGGTACAGGGAGAGAGTTCTCTGAGGGAGAACTCAGAGGTTAAAAGAGCATACTGTTCATAGAAGACCTGAGTTCAGCTCCCAGCACACCCATCAGATGGCTCACAAACATCTCTAACTCCAGCTTCAGGGGTATCTGGCCTTTATAGATACTTGCACTCGCATGCACACACCTACATACAGATGTTCACAGAATTAAAAATAATAAATGTTTTTAAAAATGTTCTGGGAGCAATTCACATTTTGTGATTAGCCAAGCAAATCCCAAATTAACAGTTTATGNAGTGGTTTGNTGCTATGATGTAGTATTNGTATTTGGCCTAATGTACAGCAATGTTTATTAAATACTTATAAGACATATAAATGGACAGTAGTTGTGTCAGACCTATAGTATAGTCTGTCTGTCTTCAGTTTAAGGTGGCAGTCCGAAATGGGCAGTTCNCTTTCGTTGTTTGTCTCCTTCGGGCTGCCTTAGAACTACCAGTTCTCTAACCTTGGCCTCCACCATTTCCCCACTTTGCTTTACCATGCTATTGCAAAGAATGGGAGTATTTTTCCATGGTG
>LZPO01117721.1:11412-39166 GCA_001675575.1 Neotoma lepida
GGGATGGTGAGGACTGGCTTTGTTTGGATTTTGCTGGGCTAACCATTCAAAGGCAGAGTCCCCAGAGTTCTCTTAGCAGCCTCAGTGTCCACTGCTCAATCACNTGAGGTGTTGACCAAGTCTAAGTTCTTCTCCTCTAGCTTATAAGAACTGGCTTATTTCCAGTTCTTACCCAGTCTATATGAAGTCTCACTGTGGACCCCTCAGAAGGGAGGCACACCCCGTGATACTCAGCCATGAAGCTCACTGGTAAAAATGTGACCTTCACAGACTCTATTTCCCCAAATGAATCCTACAGCAAAGGAAATGGTGGCTACTGAGAAGGGGACTCAGCCTTCCTTCCCATGTGGTCAGGGGTGATTTTGGAAGGGATAGTCTGGTTCCATTGCTTTCCATTCCCCAGCCGATAGCAAAATAACATTTTCTGACATGGCCTCTGAGGTAAAGTAATATAGCCTGTAAAGCAAGCAGATAGATTCTTTTCTTGTCATTTTTAATACCAATTGCCCAGATAAAACAGAAACTGCAGTGGGCTTCGTTACAACAACTGGATGTGAAAATTAATTAGCAGGTTTTCTCCCTTTTCACTGCTGAACTGACTGTGTGGGTGATACTCAGCCCCCTCTCTGTGCCCTGGCTGATGGATGGAACATTCAGCCCATTAGTTGAAGGGCCTTTCAGCAGGATGGCATGTCTGTCCTGCACGACTATTTATAGGCTACTTTGTTCCGACAAACCCTTTCATTCTAGCTACTTCATCTGAAATTGTTGGTTTTGAACTTTCCATTATCCATATGGGTTCTATGAGCCAGATCTTATTTACAGTTTCNGGCTGTTAATATTATTAGATTGAAGTGATTTAATGTGGCACATTAGGGACAAATGCAGTACACATCACTGTCATGGAAACGAATGGGGCACAGACTCGAGGCATAGAATTGCTATGGACCAATGATGCTCAAAATTCTCAAAAAAAAATGTATGTGACATTCATCCCACCCAGATATGGTACCCACCAGAGTCCTTGTCTCCTGAATTGAATTGAGCTGNCATTTAAGGTTCCCCATGACTTACCCAAAGTTTCCCAATCTTAAGCTCTCACTAGCCAATAAGCTGTTCCTTGATGCCTACCAGGTTCTGCTTTTGCCCAACATTCCCTGCCTCCGCATCTCTGTCATGCTCTATTCTGAGTTAGATTACCTTTGCCTTAATGATATGTTTCAAGGTTCACAAGGACATCTCTCTTCCATATAGACTTCTCTAATTCCGCATCAATCATAACGAAAGTCTCCCAGGCGCTCCCTCCCTCAGACTCCCCAGCTCTCCTGCAACCTGTATCTCTTTTTGCCTGTGTACTTTTCTCCCTCTGTCTCTAAGCTGCTCAAGGGAAAGGGGAGTCTTAGCATTTACTTTCTTGCTATTCCCACACCTCAGAGTGTGGAAAATGTTGGTACAAATTTGCTTAAAAGGAAGATTACTGTGATTTCTCTCCCATAATACATTCTCCCTTAGAAAAAGAAGCATCATTTAGATTGCTGAGTTTGAGTACTTTCAGGAAATTTTGATGTCTTTAAGTTTTAGTAGAATGAGTTTAAGTTAGCAAATGACCAAGGTTTGTCTTTCCAGCACTACTTACAGTCATGTTTGAGTAAGAAACGAAGGCAATGCTTTCAGAAGTCCCGTATTTCATTTCTGATACTTTTCACATCTTTCTTCTCAAATGAAATAGCTCTCCATATTTTGATTAAATACAAAACTGTGCAACTCACTGAAAGAATGAGTGTCGTACCCAGGTAGCTCTTAGAAATGCCTGAAGGAATTGGTTGCCCAGCATTTTCACTGGTTCNGTCTTCAGCAGTCACTCGGGACTGCTCTCCCTTTTCAGGCTCCTATGCACACCCATTCATGGGCTGTTTTCCATCCAAGATCTTCCCATTTCTAAGCTGCTTTGTGTTTCCATGTGGCTGCCCGGTGCTCCTGAGGCTTGTGACTTCCAGTGGGTTGAGTCAGTTGGCAGGAAATTGGAGGGTGGTGGGAAGAAAGATTGATTCTCTAAGATCCTTCCCTTTGCCTATGGGACGGGTNTGTTCCTCTATTGAAGAGTATACATTCTATCATGTGGCCCTAACCAGAGTCCCTTGATGTCTGCTAGCTGCTCCTTTTAATCGGTTCTTCTATTGGGTGAGGAGTAGTGATGGGGCTCAGGAACAGAGTCACCCTTTGTGACTTAAGGCACTTACATCTCCTTTCAGGGATGCTCCCCCCACAGAGTCACCCTTTGTGACTTAACGCACTTACATCTCCTTTCAGGGATGCTCCCTGTACACTATGCCAATAATTTCTGCATTAAATTTCCCATCTTTCTGTCATTGGGCCTTGATTGAATCAGTGTTGTCATTGTCAAATATACCCAGTGTACCAGTTTGGTGTCTATATTTGTGTTAGTCACCTCTCTCATTGTTCTATCTGTTGTGCCCAGGTTAAGACCCTCAAAGAGACCACCAGAGACTTGAGAAATCCAGAATGCAAAAGCAAGGTTTATTGAAGGTGTGCAGTACAAGCCAGCAGGGAATTCTCATTGGCAGCACCCATCGCCGCGAGGCGGGGAGGAGAATTGCNCTTTCTTTGTGGGCTTAACTTTTAAAGGCAAAACCCCCAAAATTTCTCAAAAGGGAAGGAGGTTAGTACAGGTTCATTTTTGACTAGCTTATCTTTACTTACTCTTAGGAATTTTTACAGTTCCTGAGTTATCTGATCCTTCAGCTAGACCTGTTGTTTGTTACAAGACCTCTTTTATAGACTATCTCCGGTATTGGGACATTCTATGGTTAATCAGTTGCTTTCAGATGGCCCTCCAGGCATCCTGACTTTGTGACTTTGTACTGTTTCAATTCCTGGAGCCTCTGTCAGCATTCCTGGGAAGCTCGAAACTTAAACCTCAGGCCTATTTTTTTTTTTTTAGTTCAAGCAGAGGCTGTTAGTTTGGCCTTATTTTTGAGTGAGGGTCCTTCACTATCCAAATATCAAACAGGCTCTATCTTCTCACTCTATCACCTTGGCTGACCTGGAATTCACTGTAATGACCAGGCTGCTCTCAAACGTATAGAATTCCACGTATCTCTGTCTCCTGAGTTTTGGGGTTAAAGACATGTGCCATCTGGCCTCAGGCACTCACTTTTTTAACTGAAAAACTTTAATGTGTTTTCAGTTTCAGTTTCAACTCCTGGAGCTTTGGATGTTGGCATCTTTCCTATGTCCCCTGCAAAGTTAGTTTATGGTGTCTCTTTAATAATGGTCATCTCTTTAGTGTTTATACCATTTGCCTTGTCTGAAACTGTTAACATGCCCATGGGCATTTTTCTCTCAGATTTTCATCCAGAATTCCCATTGTCAACCTGCAGCCAGCAACAATCATGCAATAGCTTGGATGTTATATTATCTTGAATTTTCCTNCTCCTCCCCACCAAAAGAAAATAGTCTTTCTTTGGAGTTCAACTCCAAACTGGCAGAATATATCCAGATTCATTAATGGAATATAAAATGATGGCTTCTAGCCCAATCCTGATAGTCCATATTCTCCTCTAAAACCTCATAAGCATAGTCTTTACTAAAGTCTGGATTTCTTCTTTTTTCTTTTATTATTCATCTCTTTATTTTATATCCAGGCCTCAGCCTCCCTCCCATCCTCCCCTCTCAGTCCTTCTCCCCTATTCCTGCCCTCCCACCCTCAGCCTCCTCCTCTTCCATCTGAATCCAGGAAAGGGGCACATCTCCCATGAGTATCATATATGCAGTGTGCTAAAGTCTGGATATCTAATTTGTCGTGGTGGTGCACACCTGTAATCCCAGCAGGTGGGAGGTGGAGGCAGGAGGATTATGAGTACAAGGGAATCCTCAACAATATAGCAAGTTTGAGGTTAGCGTGGGCTACATGAGACATGTCTCCAGAAGGAATTTTCCTGTCTTCATTCTACTCTTCCAAATCCCATCCAAGTGGTCCCTTAATTTCTGCTCTAGCATTCTAGAGCTTCCATAACNCACAGTTNCAAACTCTTCTACATCCTTTTCATAAAGCAGTTCCAAAAGTCTATAAACTGCATGGTCAGCTTTCTTACAGAAATGACAAAACTAACATCAATTTTCTCTATTAGTTATTTTCTTATTTCTATTTCACAAAGTACCTGGCAGATGCAACGGAAAGGGGACAAAGCTTATTTGGACTGGGTTCAAGGGGACACATTCCATTACAGAGGGGAAGACAGAAGCCAAAGCTCTGTCTGTGGCTGTAGGAACTTGCTTGTTCCATTTGGTCGGAAGCAGAGAGTTCTGTACTGGTGCCAGAGTTGGATTATGACCCTCAAAGGATTACCATTAGTAGCCCGTGTCTGCCAACTAGACTTTAGCTCCTAAAAGGCTCAATGGTCTCCCAAAGCAGAGCCATTATTTGGCAATCATGTGTCAAATACATGTCTATATGGGATTTTATAGTTAAACTTATAACTGTTGTAAAATAAATAAATAAATAAACATAAAAAATGGTGCTTTAACCCTCTGAAGGAAATAGGTAGTAGAGTACGTGAGAGACAGAACAGAATTATGAGGTTTTCTGCTTNGCAACCCCCTTTTGCAATCTTAATCACTCAATCTTAATCTAATATAAACCCACACAGGATGACTGAAAGGGAACTTTTAAATCAACCCTAAAATCGAAACAGAACTTAGACATCATCTGTGAAGGGAACTAGGATTGTTCCATGTCCAGAACCCCGTTCTGAGGACAGCTTCTGCATCAAGAAGTTTGCCCNTGCCCTGTTTTGCTGGTGATGTCTCCTCACTNAAGAGAGTTCAACAGTTCTTTACACTGCCATGTTAGTGAGGAATTAGATCCACACAAAGGTAGTCCTTCCATGGTCAATCATAAGGGCNGNAGTTTATTGGGGCATATCACACCAATAGCATGGCCAGAGTCTTCCCATAGGGTAATTGTTATCATTTAGATGACAGGTTATACTATGTAGCCTNAGCTGGCCTAGAACTTGTTATGTAGTCTAGGTAGCTTTGAACTTGTGATTACCTGCCTCATTCTGGCCAGCTACTTGTAATACATATGTACACCACCACATTCACCATTCTCCTAGGAATTTAAATGAGAAATACAAAGAACTAATTATATTTTTGTCAAAAGAGACAAGTCCAGGCTTATAACCCTGAAATCAGTGGACACAGAGCCTGAACAGCTAAATCACTACAACATCAGAACAGCAAAATAAAGACAGCTCCTCCCCACTGAGGGACAATATGNCCTAGAATATGTAGTCACCCTAATGACTTCCATCCACACTCAAGCAGGTTCTTTCCTTACTATAGCCCTAGATGGCTTTAAGCTAGTTTCAAGTCCAGTAGAGCAAGCATTTCTCTTTTCCAATAAAAGTTGCAGGATTCAGCATAGTTGAACTACTAGTCACATGTCCATGCCTGAACCACTTACCATAATCTGGGAAATGGGATTACTTTCATTGGCTAGGCTAGGTCACATGCATATAGCAGGAACATGGGAACAGAATCTGTTTAACTTGGACTACAGGATGCTGTTTTCAGAAGACAGAGGTCTAGGGAGCCCAAGAGAATGGATCCATGTCATCTGAGGGATCGGATGTCTCCTATTACCTGCAAGGGTCCAGCTACCACTCAAAGAAGCAAATTCTCCTTAATTTCATGTTTGATTTTAACATCTAGTCCTGTGGCTAGATGTGAATGTGTCCAGTGACAGCAAGCTCACCAAATCTGCAGGTAGGCAGCCTGATGTACTGTTGAGCAGCCCACATTACCACCAAGGCCTTATGCTGTCATCCTGACANCTGCCAGTTCTCTTTGGTCCTGTTTCCATCCTGTGTAACAATACCTCTGAATGTCCTTCCTCCCCCACAAGACAACCTTTTGTATTTCAGAAGACAGCTAACAATTAAAAATGATTACAGGGAAATTAAAAATCAGCCAGTCACTTGCTGGAGGGAACATATTTTCTCATTTACCTAAAAGTAGCATTTAATAACTTACTCCCACACAGTTAAAAGGAAAAGCCAGAAACATGAGGGATCCAAATACCGTCTCTCTCTTTCCTTCACATGGAGGCTTCTATCACAGCCCTGTTGTTGTAACTGAAGTGTNGTGCTGCTGTGTGAGCAAACACTAGGCCCAAGTGATGATAATGAGCTGAGGAATGGCCCGCTCCTGTCCTTGTGGACCATAATAGACAGTCCATGTGACCACCAGGGAGGTGAATGACTGTGCCTTCAACTTTTTTTTTGTTTAATGACATCCCACTTTAAAATGTCACTTACATAGTTAGAAATGAGACACCTGGTGTTTAACCCAGAGAGAGTACCATGGGGATCTAGTGACTGGGGAGGATGGGGGTGGGACCAGCATTTCCTTAATTCCCAGGGTTTCTTAAGAATGGAAGCCATAAGACTCCAGTGACAAGGAGGTAGTTGTTATGCTTGGCACCTTGTCCAAGAGACTCCTGATCTGATAAAGTGGGGCTCCCGGAGACTCAGAAAAGTGGTCCGCTAGGGAACATGGGATGATGCTCCTGACTGGTCAGCCTGGACAGTCTGTGGTCAAAGATCACAGCATTCCAAGCTTCACACAATGCATGAAGTAATTGGTAGCAAAATGAGAGGGATTTGTTGTTGTTGTTGTGCCTGGGTTTGCTGTTTTGTTTTTTAATGGCCCTCATCTTGCTTTAGGCCACGGATCTGAAGAAGCAAATAGCCCCAATTTTGCTCTTAAAAAGGAACTCAGCCCTTCCCAAAGCAGGAGCTTGAGTGTTAGACATTTTTATCTCTGTGAAAAGATACTTGGCACAACCTAAAGGAGCGTTTATTTGGGCTCAGTTCAGAGATTTTCCTCTCTGGTTCCCATTTGTGTTGGTTTGGGGCCTGTGCCAAGGTGTCACCATCATGGCAGTGATGGGAGCATGTTGGACAGGAAGCAGGGCTGTGAGGGACAAGAAGCAGCCCCCAAGGACATGCCTTCAGTGACCTACTTGTTCCAGCTACATCCTACCTTGTAAACTTTCAGCACTGCCCAGAATAGTACTGTTAGTTGGGGATCAACCTTTCAATCCAGGAGCTTTTGGGGGGACACTTTGGATATTCATCTGCTTCAAGCTCANCTCAGAGCACATTTTTATGTCATTTCCTACCTCTTGTTGCTCTTCTGTAAATTACTCCTTGCCTGTTTGGTGCCTGCGTGCTCCAAAGCTGTCTGTCTGGTTTCTGGGGACATTCTAGTATAAACAATAACTTTGGCTGCAAACCTTGTTCTGCCTCAGTATCCAGCTCTGTCATCTCTTGTCATATCCTCAAGACACTATAGATTTATGGCTGCTATGGTGGTTTGAATAGGTACAGCCCCACAGACTCATGTGGGGTTGAATGCTTGGCCCATAGGGAGTGGCACTATTAGGAGGTATGTCCTTATGGAGTAGGTGTGGCCTTGTTGGAGGAAGTGTGTCCTAGGGAGATGAGCTTTAAGGTCTCATATATGTTCAAGCCACACCCAGTGTGGCAATTCACTTCCTGTTGCCTGTGCAAGATGGAGAACTCTCAGCTCCTTCTCCAGCACCACGACCACCTGCATACTGCCATGATGGATTAAACCTCTGAACTGTAAACCAGCCCCAATTAAATGTTTTCTTTTATAAGAGTTGCCATGGTCATGGTGTCTCTTCACAGCAATAGAAACCCTGACTAAGACAGCTACTTTGCAATTCATTCCACACTGTGAGCCACTGGCAAAGTACTCTGCAACCGTCTCCAGCCATTTCTTCATCATCCCTACCCACCATTCCTGACTAGCACCATGCTTCCATGGGGCTGTTCTGGAAGCCCTTGATTTCCTCCAGCNGGGGTGCAGATTCTAGTAGCTTAGCTTCTTGATGGAGAACACACAGGTCTTTCTGAAGAATACTCATAACAACAAAGCACATTTTTTCTGATCCTGCTGTGGAACTCCTTTCAGGGACTTCCCATACTCCCTGCCTTTGTCTACTATGGCAATAAATCCTTACTCTGACTTCCAACCTTGGCTCTGTGGGCTGCAAACCTTCCTCAACAAAGTCAGACTTTGTTTTCCTGTAGAGTATTTTAAAGTTTTATGGTAGCATAATTTATGTGTCATAAAATCTTCCTAAAATGAACATACAAATCAATGATGTTAGTAAATTTATGGAATTGTAGAACCATAAACAAATCCCATTGTAATTTTATGGTATTTCCATAACCTCAAAAATTCCACTGTGCCCATTTTTCCACTAATCCTTTTTCTGTTTCCAGCCCCAGGCAACCACTAATCTCTTCTCTGTCTCTCTAAATGTTCCTTCTTTATACGCATCATAAAAGTAAAGTTACAGCCATGACAGTTGATTCTGAGCTGTGTTCTGAGAGATGTGGCTAGAAGATTTAGTTTTTGTGGTCATTGTAGAGTTTATGGACACAAACCTAAATGGCACAGTTCAGTCAGTCTCTGGGCATGGCCCNTTATCATCAGTAGATGGGGGTAACTTCAGACTATTAGTCTGCTCCAGCATAACACACATAAATTAATTTAAGTCAACTTTTTATAAGTAGAAGGAATACACTCTGAATAATGATAAAAATACAGTATAGTAAGACCTGTATCACTAACAATTATTTACCAGAATCCTGTACTGTACAGCGTTATGCTATACTTAATTGTTACTATTCATTTTTACTTTGCTGGGAATCAGACCCAGGACCTCAGGAATGCTAGGCAAGCATGAACCATGGAGCTAGATCCCCAGACCTGGACAACACTTTTATATGACTGACAGCACAGAAAGTTGTTTACACCAACATCACCACAACCACATCATTTCCTGATGCAAAATTATCATAGCTATGATGTCACTAGGCACTATGAATATTTCATCTCTACTATAATGTGAGGGNACCACCATTACATATGCAGTCTATCACTGAAATTTCATTTCACTATGGATGACTAGTGTAATGTGCAGTGTTTTGTCTAACTGCTTTAGTATGAGTTTTTTCATGACAATCCTTATGAAATGTGTCAGCAGCTCATTNACTTTTATAGTTGAACACAACTCCATAAATAGACATTTTACTGACCTGCAATGTGATGGCTATTTTCACAATTTATTTGGGGTTGTTTTAATTAATATTGTTAGGAACAGTCATGTATGTTTCTCACACATACAAGTGAAATTCCTTGGACATATGATACCTTTTGTTACATGTTAAAGGCGGTTGCCAGTCAATTTTCTAGGGTGACAGTGTCATTCCTGACAGTAAGTACAAGACTTCTCATCTCTCCATAGCCTAATTCATGGTGGAAGCTTTCTGTGACAGCTTTTTAGTGAGTGTGGAGGACTGTCCCATGATGGGCTTAATTTTTATGTCCTTGGGACTATCGAGGCTTAGCCTCTTTTCAGAACTTCTTAGCTATTTATTTTCTTTAGTAAAATATCTTGATCTTTTTAGTTTTTCACNGTTCTTTAAGTAGTATGTATGCAGACCCTCCTCACAGTAATCATTTCAAGCTTGTCACCTGTTTCCCTTCATCTGTTAATTTATAGAGTGATATATTTTGAGGTAAACAGTTGCTTCTAGGAAATCCATTTATCTTTTGTTTTGTTTATAGATTGTGCCTTTGATATTGTAGCTCTACAAAGACATCTTCTACGTGTTTGGGAGTGTTAAGTGACATNCTATCATTGTGAATTTGTAAGTTCTTTTCATGTGGTATTTGAGGTGAGGACCTGAGTCTTACCTATTTATTGTTTTTATTTCTGATTCATGGCATATCTAGGTGTCCCAGTACCATTTTTTTCTGTTTTTAGTGTTAGTCTAGATGAATTATGTAAAATAATAAATCTCATTGTGACATTTTCACACGGCTTTTTCCGAAAGTGACTCCATCCTCAGTTGAACGGTCTTGGCACCATTGTCAAAGTCAGTTGGTAGGTAAGCAAAGACACCCGTTCAGACTCCCCTTCTTCTTTTTGTATATCCTTTCCATTTGCCAAAACCACACTTTTTCTTAATAATAACTTTATTCATTTCAAAATTGTTTGTCCATTTAAGTGCTGTTGTTGTTGCTATTGTGTTTCCATATAAAGTTTGGAGCCATCTTGTCAATTATTACAAAGAAATCTCCTGGGACTTCATAGACTCTGCACTGAATTCCTGGACCAGGTTAAAGAGAATTGCCATCTTGGCCATATGAACTCTCCTTTTAACTCAGGGACACAAACACTGTTTATATTTCTTTCATTACTCAGCTTTATCTTGTAGTATTGAATATATAAGACCTAAATTCATTAAATTTCTACCCAAGTATTTCGTCCTTTTTGATGTTGTTNTGAATAACACCATTTTCTCAATTTTCTTTCTGGGTCACTCATGGTTAGTATATGGAAAAACAATTTTGTATGTTGATTTCATATTCTGGGACTTTTTAAAAGTTGTTTATTAGCTTTAGTAATAGTTTTTCCTTTGGTTTTGGAAAGATGTTGCTGTGTAACCCAGGCTGGCCTCAGACACATGCCTCCTACCTGTGCTTCCTAAGGCTATGACTATAGGCAAGCACCTCCACATGCAAATAGCTCTCATGGGTTTTCACTTTTATTTTGTTCTGTTTCAAAATAGATCTTGTTAATAATTCAGGCTAGTCTCAAGCTCATGGTGATACTGCTGACTCAGTCTNATGAGTAGTAGGAATATATGAGCCTAAGCCACCCTGCCTAACTTTTCAAAGTAAGTTTTNAACTTCACATCTTTGGATTTTCTACCTATAGCCATGTCAGTTTTGAAAAAGGGAATTTTGTTTCCTTTCTAGTATGTGTCCTTAATTTCTAGTTTTCTTGTTGTAGACCTCTACAGAATTAAATAAGGATGGCAAAGTGNCCTTGTCCCCATCTTAGAGAGAAAGCATCCATTCTACTTTGTTATTCCAAATGATGTTAACTAACATTACCTAATGTTAATTACATACTGTTCATACATGCTTTATCAGTTACTCTTCTCTTTCCTGTGACCAAATCCCAGACAGGAAGCAGCTTAAGAGAGGAAAGGTTTAGCTGTGTTAGAGGCTAGAGCAATCCTGTCATCATGGTAGGAAGATATAGCAGCAGGTGTGCAAGCAGCAGAGGCTGGCTGGTCACAACTCATCTAAGTCAGAAAGCAGGGGTTCAGAAGGAAGTGAAAATCTCAAGACCCACCTCCAGTGACCCACTTCCTCCAGAAGGCTCTACCTTTTAAAGATTTCATAACTTTCTCATACAGTGTCAACTGAACACCAAGTATTCAAACACATGAGCCTATCAGGGACACTTCACATTCTAAGCATGACATTCCACTCCTGGATCCCATAGTACATGCTCCCCCCTTTCAATTTTCTTTACTTTTGAAATTTTCCTATATGTATACAGTGAAATGTGATCATATCTACCTCCCAGCTTCTCCTCCAACTCTCCCTATGCCTCCCCAAACATAACCCCCTCCCAACTTCCTGTCTTTTTTCAAAATAAATAAAACTCACAAAGTTCAGTTAGTGTTGCCTATATATGCATGGATGTGAGCCACACACTGGAGCACGGGAACCAACCAATGTCCACATCTGCAAAACAGAATGATCATCTCTCCCTCAGCAACTGTTCTCTGCCCATAGCTCAGCAAGGGTGAGGCCTGGATAGCAGCTATCCCACGTAAGCTGGAGCTGTGCACAGCTTCTCTCTTGAGTCAGCTCCGTTACATATGTCAGCTTACTTGACAGATTCTCCTAGATTCTGGTACCTTCTCCATCCTTCAGTCTCTATTACGGTTCATTGATAACTTGCCACCACTCAGAACCATCTGAGTATGGAGACTCATCTGAGGAACTATCCTGACTGCCTTGCTTTGATGTGGCAAGGCCCACCCTGATTGTGGTGACACCTTCTGCTAGCAGCCCAGATAACATGGCTATGTCAGAAGGAAGACCATCTATACTGCCTTGCCTGGCTTTCCCGCTGGTCTGTGAGTTGATTTGCTATTGCTGCTGCTGATACCATTGCTGGCAGCAGACCCAGCTGCTCTCTTAAGCTGCTTCCTGTCTNGGATTTGGTCACAAGAAAGAGAAGAGTAACTGATAAAGCATGTATGAACAGTATGTAATTAACATTNGGTAATGTTAGTTAACATCATTTGGAATAACAAAGTAGAATGGATGCTTTCTCTCTAAGATGGGGACAAGGNCACTTTGCCATCCTTATTTAATTCTGTAGAGGTCTACAGGTCTACAGAATTAGACCTCCAAGCTTTCAAGGTGGGCCAGGGACCAGTGGCTCTGCAGGAATTTTCTGGGATCCTGGAACCAGGTTGGAATTACTGGGGTTCTGCATCTTTGTAGATGAGGAACTAGCTGTTATTGCCTCCCAGTAAGAGACTGCTGTGGGACAACTCTGTTGAGGCAGTCAGCCTCCAGGACAAGTAACTACCGGGTTCTCAGATCTCAGGCATGATTCTGCTGTTAGCATTTTAAGCTGACTAGCATAAATTCTAATACATATTATAGATTTATATAATAGATACACATATATGTATATATATCATATATATATATAGTGTGTGTGTATGTGTGTGTGTGTGTGTGTGTGCACGCGTGCATAAGTGTATGTATATTCATCCCCTTGATTCTATTGCTCTGTTTAGTTAGAGGACCCTAACTAAACCAGTTTCCATTGCAATACAGACTTTACCTCCATGGCTTCATGCAGTGACCTCTCATTGGACACCTTGCAGGGAAGACAATACTTCTACACAATGGTTGTCCTCCAAAGTTCACTGGAGCCCTTGAGCAGGACTCCATGACCTCCTCAGTGTTGAATTTTTCATGCCTGCAAAACCAGTCCCAGACGATGCTGCTGCCAAGTTCTGCCACTAGCTTAAGATGGAGCTTGTCCCCCTTAGCTCACAGCTGCAGAACTCCNTCTGTCTTGGTGGCTGAATCTGAATCCCTTTCCAAGGTCATTGCTTTTGAGAAGTAGAGAATCCATTCTGTCACATTCTAGGTTGAGACTTTCTCCTTTCAAAAAAGTTTTCGTTTTCACAAGTTGGAGTCTTTGATGGATGGGGTCTTGCCTTCAGGGCATCTTTTCTATTGTACCAGTGAAAGTAGTGAGGTTTCTCTTTAGCAATGACCACCAGTGTTCTGTCTTCTGCATGGTCCTTGTACACAACTTTGAACTTGCTGGCACTTCTTTCCACATCAAACTTTCCATTTTTAAAAGCTATTTATTGCAGCCAGGCAGTGGTAGTGCACNCCTTTAATCCCAGCACTCAGGAGGCAGAGGCAGGTGGATCTCTGTGAGTTCGAGGCCAGAGTTCCAGGAAAGGCGCCAAAGCTACACAGAGAAACCCTGTCTCGAAAACAAAACAAAACAAAACAAAACAAAACAAAACCCTGTTTATTATGTATTACAGTTTGAGATGACTATTAACTGTGGTAGGGAGAAATGGCAGTAGATAGGACAGATACAACAGCAGGAAGGAAGCTGGCTGGTCACATCTCTTCTGAAGTCAGAAATCAGGAAGTGAACAGGAAATGAAGCCAGGCTCTAAAATCTCAAGACCCACCCCCTTTGACCAACTTCCTCCAATAAGGCTCCTCAGATTTCATATCCTTCCCAAACAGTGCCACTAGCTGAAGGTGTAGTGTTCAAATATGTGAGCCTGTGGAACACTTTTCCTATCAAAGCACAACTCACATACTCTTTAGTTTAAGGAAGTTCTTTTTTAGATCTTGTTTGGGAGATTTTTATCATTAATAGATACTGGACTTTATTAAATGTGAATTGTGCACATATTGGATTATTTATGTGAACTGTAGATTCCCCTCTTCCTAGCTCCCTTTCTCCACAGGAGGGTGATGCTATTATAGATGTGTCTACTACCGTGGCTGGCTTTTGTATGGGTTCTGGAGAGACAAACTCAGGGTATCAGGCTTGCACAGGGAGTACTTTGTTCATGGAGCCATCTCCCCAGCCCTGTAAAGGGTTTTTACACTTACATTTAAANGTACCTAGTGGTTTAGATAAGCAATGCTCCCTCTACAGGCTATGTTTTGAAGGCTTGGTCACCACCTGGTAGCACAGTTGACTGACAGGTGATTGGCACATGGGTCTGCTAACTTTGCCAATGGATTCATCCATTGAGTTCACACTGCACAAGCTATCAGGAGGTAAGGCCAGAGGGGAGGAGGAAGGGGTTTAAAAGGCAAGCCATATCCCTGGCTCCTTCTGTACCTCTTTCTCACTCCTGGCTGCCATAAGACTTTGCTCTCCCATGTCCTTCAGACATGATGCTCTGCCTCATCGGAGGACCTGAAACATGGGTCCAAGTTCATGTAAATTTACAGTTAGTNTGCTTGGCTGATGTATTGATTTTCTGTTTTTAAAAAATGTCCTCTAACTTTAATAACTCTTGGAGTCTAATTTCTTAAATAGCAATGGAATCATTACATTGTTGTAGTCCTTAACTATATGTATAGATGACATGGTATAAAAGACGGGGAAGTAAGTAACACTGAGGCCATATTTCTACATTTCATCATAACTAATTTAGTCTCAATCTGAAATAGATTGTGTTAAATTAAACCATATTCTAGCCATGTCTTACCTCTAGAACTCCTCAGCCTAAAAAGCTCCAGTTCCTGTCTCATCATGCCTTATATACCTTTCTCCACCCAGCCATCACTGCCTTCTTAGTGCTGGGATTAAAGGTATATGTGCTTCCCAAGCAAAGACATGAGATCTCAAGTGCTGGGATTAAAGGCGTGTGATTNCCAAGTACTGAGATTGAAGGTGTGTGCCACCACTGCCTGGCTCTGTTTCTCTCCTAGACTGAATCAATCTCATGTAATCCAGGGTGGCTTTGAACTCACAGAGATCTCTGCCTCCTGAGCGCTGGGATTAAAGGTGTGTGCCAACCACTGCCTGGCATCTATGTTTAATCTAATGGCTTATTCTGTTCTCTGATCTTCAGGCAAATTTTATTAGGGTACACAATATATTACCACACACCTATGAGCTGCTCCCATCAAGCTCCAGGCCAGGCCATATCTTTCTCTGTATTATTGTGAGCGGCTTGGCTGTATCTTCTGTTTTTCTCCAGTTAGACCAGAAAGAAAGTCCAGTGCCTTGCTTTCTTCTCATGTCTTCTTTCCTCTTCCCCTCTCCTCTTTGACCGTGTCTTCTGCAAACTAGCAGCTACACCTTAGGCCTTCAAAAAATATAACTGCATCTCGGTGTTTCAAGTCTGTGAACTAGACTTTATTTGAAAAAAAAAAGTTTTTGAAGATGTAATTAAGATTACGATCTTGCAATAAGGTTACTCAAGTAAGCTCTAAATTCAACAGCAAGAGTCGGTGATACATGGAAAACACTGTGGCCAGGCAGTCACAGAGATTGGAATGATGCAGTCACAAGGAATGTTGACTGTCATCAGAAGCTAGAAGAGCCTTTAGAGCGTGNTTCTCAACCTTCCTAATGCTGCAACCCTTTAATACAGTTCTTCAGGTTGTGGTGACCCCCAACCATAAAATTATTTTCTTGCTATGTAATAACTGTAANTTTGCTACTGTTATGAATTGCAATGTAAATATCTGATATGCAGGATAACTGATATGTGACCCCTGTGAAAGGGTCATGNAACCAACCCCAAAGAATTGATTCAGTATTTTGAAGAGGTCTATGCATGCCCATTGCAGCATTATTGAGAAGAGCCAAGATACATAAGTAATATAAGTGCCCATGAACAGATTAACAAATAAGGAAGCTATGAAATATAAGCTGCAAAAAATATCATAAAGTCTGAAGTACTGCTATTTGCAGGAACATGGGTAAAACCAGAGGGCTTTATGCTTGATTAAATAAGCAAGGCACAGAAAAACAAATACTACTGGATCTCAATTTCANGTTAGTTAATGCAGTTCAGTGGTTGTATTCTGGATAATATATATCTGGAGGCTTGTTTGTTAAAAAGTAAACTGAGTCTGCCTAGTAGTGTTCGTCCCAAATGCTATGAAGCAAACAGTCACTGTGCTTCCCTACAGGATGTGTATGCCCACTGGCTCACCATTATTTCTAGCATAATTTCTTGCTTTCTGGGCATCACTTTCTGTATTCCATAATACAAAAGTAATATGTGCTCACAGCAGGAAGTCATATATGGGCAAAATAAAAGAAACAAAAATTATCCATAATCCTACTGCCCATGGGTAACTACTGATAACATTTTTGTTTCTGTCAAAATAAGCTCATACCATATATATTATCCAACTGCTTATCAGATCACCATGCCTAGTGAGCATCTCTCCATTCTACTTCTACTAAGACAAGCATCATAATCCCTTCAGTAGCTTGTATGTTATGGCCGACTGACTCCTGCCATCCCCCACTGCCTTCCTGCCTCAAAGCATCTACACATGGTTTCCAGCCATATTTGCCTAAAATACAGCTTACACGCCCAACCCCACCAGAAGCCTTGATTAACTTTTCTCCATACTTACATGACTATTCTGAGGGAAGTGACTATTCTCCCCTTAATTCCAGGCTGTCCTCTGCTGTCAGTTGGTGTATAAACTTTGTTTTGTATTGTGTATTATAGAAGTCCTCTTTCCAATGATGCTGCATACCAAGATTCTCAACTTCCGCATGGAAGCTGCTTCCGCTCACATGGCCTAGCTTGCCTACTTTCTATCTTTGCCTCCTTCTTTTCTGTCCTCATTGCCCGGAGCTTTTCTGATACCGCTATGGTTTGTCCAAATCCCTCAACCCACATGGGTCTCCCCCGTTTCCTCTAATGAATATATCAGCTGCACTTGACCTGATACACACTAGGCAGCTGGTCATGCATGCCCACGTGTTCCCAGCTATGAATTCTCATACAGGGAGGCTGAATCTTCCACCTTTCCTCATCGGCACTTAGAGCTTGTCAACTGAGTAACAAATAATAATTGGTGATGGTGATGATAAATAGTTGTCTTGAGAAAAGATAATATGTAGAGCGAATCTTAAACGGTCTTATTAATTGAAAACACCAGGCCAGGTATTGAGGTAAATTCTGAATGATCAGAGAGACAGAACAAGCCACAGCCAACCTCCTCACCTTGCCAACTCCTCAGCTGATCTCGTTTCCTCAGACTGCAGGCTTCTGAGTCCTCTCCCGAATGAATCTCAGCTCAACTCTGTAAAAGCCTGAAAGCTTAAGAGGCCTCTAGCTTCTGGTTTCCACACCTTATATACCTTTCTGCTTCCTGCCACTACTTTCTAGGATTAAAGGCGTGTGTCTTTCTCAAGCAAAGACATGAGATCTTAGGTGCTGGAATTAAAGGTGTGTGCCACCATGCCTGGCTGTTTCCAGTGTGGCCTTGAACTCACAGAGATNGATGGATCTCTGCCTCGGGAATGCTAGGATTAAAGGCATGTGCTACCACTGCCTAACCTCTATGTTTAATCTAGTGGCTGTTCTGTTCTCTGACCCCAAATAAGTTTTATTAGGGTACACAATATTTTGGGGGACATAATATAATCACCACAATAATACATAAAAAATGGGAAAAAAAGAACAAATAAAGCTGATAGCATGGGGGTAACTGATATAAGCCTTGAAAGATTCTCAGCTGTGTGCAACAATAACAGAAATGTTAATAATAACCACAAACCTGCGTGTGAAAACAGAAAATACCAAACAAGGAAACATTGACCAGGATGATGTGAAGTCTATTAAATGAATGGCATCCCTCTTTTCTTCCTCTATCTGTGTCATCTCAGCTCTGTGACTAGGATTTATGTAAACCTAAGAGAATTTATCTATGTATTCTATAATTTCTTGTTAAAAACTTGGCATGATTCTGAAAAATAAATTTTTACTTTACTTTGCATACAAAAATAGTATATATGCATTGTGAAATTCTCAGTAACTATGATACTTGATTAAACATAGGTGAGAGGCTTTTTTCTCTTTAAAGTAGGATTTTTATAGAATGACATAATTGAGGGTTCTTTTTTTAAAATGTAACTACGTAAATGGTGCATTAGGTCTGGGTGGGTAGTTCAGCTCAGCTGGAAATGAGTAACATAATGTTGGGTAAGTTATTTGTTTCCTTTCCTTCCGTTTTAGTGCAGTATAATTGACAAATGGAAAATTTATGCATTTAAGATACGTAACTTGATGATTTGATACATATAAATGATCTCCCTCCCTCCCTCCCTCCCTTTCTCTCATTCTTTGCCTCTTTCTCTTTCGCCTCCAGTCCCTCAATTTCTTCCTATTGGTGATAGAGACACATAACCTCTACTCCTGTCACAGTTTTATGAGATCAGCTGATTTTACATTTCACATGAAAGTAAGAACTAGCAGTGTTTGTCTTTCTGTGTCTTGCTTATTTAGTCAAGCATAAAGGCCTCTGGTTTTACCCATGTTCTTGCAAATAGCAGTATTTCAGACTTAATGACATTCCATGGCATATATTTTATAGCTTCTTTATTTGTTAATCCATTCATAAGCGCTTACACTGCTTATGTATCTTGACTTTTCTCAATAATGCTGCAAAGACTATGGACATGCATAGAGCTCTTCAAAATACTGATTTAATTCCTTGGTTATCAATTTAGCAATAGAAGGGATGACTCATGTGTTCCAAGTTGTGATTTGTTGAGGAACTTCTATCCCATTTTTCATAATGGTTATTCCAGTTTGAATCCCTACCAACATATATTCCCATATCTCCTGTCTTTTATTTTAATAAAAACTTTATTGTTTTATTTATTTTTATTTATTTTAATAGAAACTTTATTGTTTTCCTGCCTTCATTCTATTTTTGCAATATTTCAGATATAAATTGCCATAAGACAAAGGTTTATAGTGTACCATCTTAAAAATGATAGTTCATCAATTCTCTGGAGTATTTTTTTTTCTTTGTTGGAATTGTTAAATGACCTTACTTGTTGCTGGCCAGGCTTTTAGGATGCTGTGGTCACCATTGCTTGTAGATTAACATCAGAAGGTTGAGAGTTCATACCAACAGCCAGGGGGGAAGAGATAAAAGTTGGGTGTGCTTTTAAACAGTGTTGCTTCAGAAACACAAATACGATAGAAGAAAAGTGTGGATACTGACAACTCAGTACTAAATCAGAAGCTTAAAGTCTAAATGTGAATACATTTTAGACCTGTGTTCTTAATAATTTATTTCCTTTGTATTTTCATTTTAAGTTTATAAAATGATGATTTTGTGGAGAAGGAGTCTAAAACTAAAAACATTTTTAATTAGTTAAAAATTAACCNTATGCATAATGACATAATAAATTAACCACTTTGTAGTGCATGAATTAGCAATGTGCCATTTAGTTGATTTTATCATGGATTGGTTTTATATANTAACTCTATCTTTGAAAACAATTTCTCTGTGAGTTAACTTCTCAAGATCTTAACCAAATACATAGCACATATTTCTGATTGTCTGAGGCTAATATAAGGCAATGGTAGAATTCATGGCAATGGATAATAATTTGGAAGGAAAGCAACATTAATAAAAGTAGACAGAATACAAGTTGGTTTTCTTTCATATCTGAAAAGCACAAGAAATTGTTTACTATGAAGATGACAGAACAAAATCAGCTGAATTATGAATTTCCCATTTCACTACAACCGCTTCCATGTAATATTGGAGCACCAGGTTTTCAGTGTGAACATTTATGAAAAAAATATTAGAATTTGTGGCTCATCTATTTCTGATGAATATTCTGGACTCAAGAAATAATTGTCAGTGGCCATGGATGTAGTTTAAGTATTCACTNCCACTCGGAGAACGTAGTATAGTGGCAGAACACATGCCTGTCATATTCAAGCCTGGGCTTTGCTTCCCAGGACAAAAGCTTGTCCATCCTTTGTTTCTAGGATAAGGTCTGGTGTGTGAGAATGGGTTTTCCCTCTGAATGTCCTGCTGGGTTCTTTGGTAAGTCTGTTCTTCTAGGAAAGCCAAAGGGTAGACACCTAGAAGTTTCTTCTCATCAGAAAAGCATGAGTATATTCAACCTCAGTTTTATTTGCCATTGTAAAGGCCGTGTCTCTGTACATGTGGAAGAGTGATCATTTTCATGGCATGTTAAAATTGTGAGAATATAATAAATAACTCTCTAACCAGATTTTGATAGTCTCTGATAAACGGCATAGCTCTTTTGCTCACAAATCAGGCTCAGGAAGTAGGCTGCCATCTGTACACATTCATGTTTAAAATTCTTCTGGTATTAGCAGATTCTTTTCTGTGTTGGATAACTCCAGTTTTGCCTAGCTGCATGATTGAATGTTTCCTGGCTCCTGCTGGCTGTGCTTTCCAATGGAATATAAACCATAAGTTCCAAGTGGAACCAGTGAAAAATATTTGGTTCTGACTTCACTGGGAAGAAATTGAATAAACCAAAAATTTTCTGGGTAATTGGGAAATTGTTGCAGCAATGGGATAAGAATGAATGGTCACGANATGTTTTTANTNAAACACTGATATTTAGNCTTTCTAAATTGAATGTATTTCTAGTACTCATGATGGCAATAGGGTTTCTTTTTAAACTGTACTCATAAGAGGGTGTGTGTTCTGATGAGAAAGGACTCTTCCAGTGTGGAGCAATATGCATAGTGGTTAAAGACCAAACTTCAGAAGAAGGCATCCCCAGTGACATCTTAACTCTGCCAGTGTCATCTTGGATACATTTACCTTCTGCTTCCTCACCCAGCNAATGCANCTCATAACGGGAAGCTGCTCTGGAGAGCCACACTCTCATATCACTAATCTCCATGAGGAAGCCAAGGTTCCAAGGATGTAAGCACCCTGTTCAGCAGCACAGGAAAGGGAGGAAGCAGAGGAAGACTAAGCTTCAGGCTTAACTGCAACTCACATATTCCTGTTGTCAAGTCCCTGGGATTCCCAGCAACACCAAGATAACCACAAAGACAAAAGCTCTTGGGTGCAAATTTAACATCCTGTTATCTGTTCTTAAATAGCCAAGACCCAACATGGCTGACACCGATGCTTAAACTCTACTACTAGGGAATGAATCGGAATCAATCACAGCAAAACTGGAGAGTAAGTGATAGTTTAGTTTCGTGCTGAGGCAACCTCTAGAAATGTAGTCATAGTATCTACAGAACACAGACATGAAAAGGTCTTTGAAATAAAGATGCCCACCCCAACCCCATGCTTCAGCTGAGGGAAAGAAGTGAGAGGGAGCTGCAGGTCACTCCTAAGTTACAGATGAGATGTCACTGCTGTGCTTTGTCTGCTGGTGTGGTGCTCTCGCTACCGCTTCAGGATGTCTCTGAGGGTGCTGATTCCTGCCTTAGGAAATATGAGCAAGCAAAGGAAAAATAGGTAAGCTGAGGAGATCACTAAACACAAAGGAAATGACTAAATGTGCCTAAAGCTACTGCTTCTCCAAGCAAGACTCACCATAGAACATGAAAGTGGAAAGGATGCGGAATGGGAGAGTGGTGATGGGAGGGTATTTGGAGGTGACTGGTATCAAATTATGTCACATACACTTACGATGAAACTTACTATTTCTATAATTAATGTATGCTAATAAAAAAGCCAACAGCAACTGTATAGAACCCTGTATGGCTTTATGAAGAGGAATAAGAGGATTTCATTTGGGGCCTTTCTTCAGAGCANGTTTCAGCAGTCTTCCCAGAGAACAGATCTGTAGATTGTTGTCTATCTTTGGGTTTATGACAGAGTCACACTGTGTTGCCCAGGCTGAGCTAGAACTCACTATCTTCCTATAGAGCATTAAACCAGTAGCTTGGGATGTGTGGAGTATCTGTAAGGACATTCATCGTGACTAATGATGACTTTTAGAAGCTTGTACTTTAGTATGCTCCAATGGTTTCTCATGAACGATGTCATACATATATAAATTATATTTCTGCCTTATTATTTCGGCCTGTCATAACAAAGTACCACAAGTTGAGTAGCTGCAATAGGAAAAGTTTATTTCCTCTCAGTTCTGCAGACTCTAAGTCTGAGATCAAAGTGACAGCAAGCTTGGCCCCTTCTGAGGACTTTGTCCAGGGCTTGTAGATGATCCTCTGCTCTGTGTCTTCACATGTCTGACCGTGGTCCTTATTATAAGNACATGTGTCATACTGGGTTAGTGCTCACCTTTACAGCCTTATTATACTTGAGTTACGTCTTTAAAGACTGTCTCCAAATACAGTCACATTCTGATATACCTGGGAGAGGCCAGGGTTTCAATACATGAAGTTTGGGATAAGACAATCCAGCACATAACTATATCTATACCTGTCTCTACAGTTACATCTATATCTATATGCCATCTATGTAAATGTATCTATATCCAGGTTTGTATGTGCATTTAAGCCTGAAATTCTCATAGTGAGGATTCCTCTAAATCCTGTTGTGTGACAGTGAAAGGACACACATGCCAAGTCTCCAGCTTCATTAGCATGTGGCCTGCTAGCAAACCTATTGGGAACGGGCACTCTACAGCCAACTGTTAACTTATTTCCAGGCCCCTGAAACTGATTGCTCTGTTAATGCTGGGAAGAGTGAGGATGTCTGGGGAGACCTGGGGTTGCTGGTTGTCTATCAGAATGCCTGCGTGGTGTCAGAGATGAAAGGCTCACTGAGGACAGCAAGAAAGAGGCTTGCACTGTGAGCNTCCTCTGGCCTCGGGTCTTTTGATTCTCTGTGTAGCCTGTCCCAAAGGCTGGGACACTGAACTACACATGAGAGGAACAGAAGGGAATGTGGGGCTATCTTTCCCTCCTTTTCAGTACACAGGCTGTGCTTCAAAGTGGACGCACAGGAGCTTACCCAGGAAGTGGCAGCTCCCTCTTCCTTATTTCTTCATCTCTCTCAATTATTTATAGAGTGAGGGCCTGCCAAAGACCAAGCTCTCTGTGTGGTCCTATGGGGGTCAGAGGTGACTCAGAGATGTTCTGCCTTGTCTTATTCAGATAACCTCTTCCCTCTTCTAGTCTAGCCTGTGCTTTCTGGCCTTTCTCTGCTAGTTCTTTGAAAAAGCTGAGCACCACACTGATTAACATGCCCTGGCCTCTTTTTCCTTCAAAGTCCCCAGTCCTTTCTGTAAAACTGGCAGCCCTCTCAGCTGAGCCCCTGTCCACCTCCCACGGCCCCTCCCTCACAGCCAGTGGCCTAGTTGAAGCCCAGGTTCCTGACCTTCCCAGCCTGGTGGTTATCACCTCCTTGGATGACCCCCAGGCTGCTTTGGTGGTGCTGGTTCCCTGCCCCCTTTTCTCAAAGCTGTTCTTTTGATTCCTCCCACTTCTTCCTCTTCTCATTTTGACTGCTTTCCGATTCACGTTGATCATCTCCAATGAGCTGGTTTAGTGTGCAAAAATAAAGGTTCCTATCATCTGCTTCCTATCTGCCCAATGTTTATTCCAAAGATTAAATACAAGCCCCCCAGTATTCTTGCCTGGTATACAAAGGTGCGAAGAAGAGGTTCCCATTAAACCCTTCCACCCTCACTCATCCTAAATTTTCTTCCTATTAATCAACATATTTTTCTAAAGTAAAGGATGAAAAAAAAAAACAGTGTGGATGGTCAAGGATGCAATTCCATAATGTGGCTTAAATCTTATCTTCAGGTTCAAAGACATTAATGTCTTGAATGGATCTCAATGCAAGCACAGAGTCTCCTCGAAAATTTTATTTCTACAATTTCATTTGGATAGAAGTGATCAGACCAACTGTTTTATCTATATTTTAATCAATACAGGCAGAATTTGTATCATCCCTGAACGTGCCAGTCCAGGGGTGACTGCATCCCTCCACTCCTGCAGNCTAATCAAACCCATTGTTCCTGCGGCATGGGCATCTCATACCTCCAGGAAGGCTACCTGAGTCTCCACATGCTTTCTGAAACCCCAGACGTTGTCATATTTGTGTCCCAGTAGCAAGACAGATGCCAATAGGGACTCCACTGAGATGTGAGTCATGGAACAGAATGTTCTCCAGGCTCCAGAAATCCTTCCCTGCTTCACTCTGGTGTGCTTAGCATGGGTATCACTCCAGTGGACATGTAAAATGTGATTTCCAACATAGTTAGTCTCTGAAAACTGAATTTTTTGTCCATTCCAACCAGATTGCCTATTCCTTGACAACAGAGACAGGGCTTCATAGTTCCTCTCCTTATTGATCTCTATTGCCAAGTACAGAGATGCTATTCACCAACAGTGTTTGTTGTTTTTCCTTGCTTGACAGTGAGGTCTGTTAGGAATCACATGTAGAAATAAGCTTCTGTAGAAGCCATAATGTAAATAAATCCACAGGAGGGATTATTTCTCACATACTTCAAATGGAGAGATGAATTATCAACCAACTGATAACGTGGTCTGAGCACATTTCTTGGGCAGTTGCTTTGCTTGGGACAGAAAGACAAGATCCACATCTCATGTGTGTTCAGGCTCAGCTCACAGGACTTCTTGCTGCCCATCCCTGTGGCCAGGGCAGTATATACGGCTCCAGCTACCCTCCTGAATCTTCTGGGCAGTGATATTGACCTGCTTCTCCCCGATTGCATCCACCCTCACCGGTCCCCTCCAGTGTGGAGGATTTACTGCTTCCTGCAGCTTCTCAGAANTCCCTACTCTGGTATTCTAAATAGATTTGCAGTAAGTTAGCAGGTTTAACTCCACATAGACTTCACGGTGGCTTTTCAGGAAACTTTGAACTTATCTGCATAAGAAATAACATGTAGAGGAGAAATGAACCCTTACAAGGCTAATAGCAGAATTCCAAGCTGTGTTCCAACAAGCCAGNCAGTATTCACGTGTTAATCACTGGCATGTTACTCTGAGGAGCACCCCACTCAGCCTTCTCCAGTTCCAACTCTTGTGCTGCAGCAAGATTTNGTGGCACCTAGGCAGAGCCCCCTGACGGAGCAGCCCTCCCAGTCCTGTTCCCGTAAGGAGTGGTCACAGTGATCTTTCCTTTCTATTGCACACAAAGGCAAGGCGCTCCTTAAAGGGACCTTCCAGCTCCTCCATGCAGTCGCCAACCCGAGTAAGTGCCGGCTCAGAAGCCCCAGCTTTCGCCTGAGGATGAGTGGGGAGGGGTCTTAAGACGCCTCCACCTCCGCATCCTCCAAATCCCGGGAGTGAGGCAGCTGACTGGCAGAGTGGATGGAGACCACGGGTCCGCGGGGCCCCGCTTGCTGTTAGCTGCTTCTTGGGATGCTCCTCTCCAGTTGAACCTCCTGCCTGTGATCCAGAGGGTGCTGCCGGCGCATCTTGCAGTATGCCTGCGTTGCTTTGAGCCAGCGCCCAGAAGCCAGCCCTCCGCATTCAGGCACCTCGGACTGGCTCCAGGCAGGGCTCTGTGCAGTCACCATGAACGCTCAGCTCTAGGCTTCTGCACCAGCCTCCTGACCACATGGATCTGGCTGTTTAATCAGCCGAGATCACAGCCTGGGAAGATTGGGAAGGCTGATCCGCGCTCCAGCTGCTGAGACAACTTCCAGCTTGGCTGTTTACTTCTTTGGGTCCCAGGGACGCTGTCCTGCACCTCAGACTCTCCTGCCACTCTGTGGGCTCTGAAGTCAGCTGCCGGGACTCCTCTGAAGGCATCCAGGAAAGGAGGGCAAGAGGGGTTAAAAGCCAGCAGAAATCCCCCAACTGCTCACCCTCTGCCGACCGCCTGTGCTGTGGGGTTCTGAGAGGACCTTGCGCTGTCCTGGGAAGCAATGCAAGTCTCCATAGCCTGCACAGAGCACAATTTGAAGAGTCGAAATGGTGAGGACCGACTTCTGAGCAAACAGAGCTCCACCGCCCCCAATGTGGTGAACGCAGCCCGGGCCAAATTCCGCACTGTCGCTATCATCGCTCGCAGCCTGGGGACCTTCACCCCTCAGCATCACATTTCTCTCAAAGAGTCCACCGCAAAGCAGACTGGCATGAAATATAGGTATGGATGAGAGGTCCCTCTGCCCGGGGTTTCCATGTTCTTTGCAGGTGGAGTNAGGCAGGTCTTCGGTTTTGAAGTGACTTAACTCAGTGCTGTTTTGCTTAATTTAGAATTCTCAGGTGTTTGCTTTTAAATTAGCCTTTTGGGGGGAGGGGTGAAAAAGCCCAAGCTGGTGTGCAAGCATGTGTGCGATGTTTAAGATGTGGCCCATTTTGTATATTCTAAGTGTTATGAACACTTAGGACCTAAATGAATTCCAGACCATAGAGGAAAGACACAGAAGCTGGAAACTCTCTTCTGTTAGGAGTTTGTCAGGAGCAGAACTGTGGGTCCTGCTTGATGCACAGCCAGATTCTGAGCGTATCCTACCAGAACAGTTTTCCATCCCACACTGCACCCTTACCTTTGAGAGACCTAAGTAACATGCTAAGCACAGGTTTTAAGGAAAGTATGNGGTAGGAAGAAACACCTATAATGATAAATTAGAGNGAACACTGCTGTATTTAAATCTAAATTACAGCCTGAAATGAACGAAGCATAAATGGTGTGAAATCCGGAGGGTCGCTTTTTCAAGGCTCATAGATGTCTTGCGTTTCTATTTCCTGTATCACCAGGAACTCATTGTTTTCATAGATAGAAATCTTCCTGTAGTAAAAACAATTCACCATTTCCTGATGTGATTTCTGCCGCCTCACTGTGTTTGCTTTGCGCCAGCCCTCTGGACATCAGTTCTGTAATAACTGCTGCGCTTCTAGTTTCTAACTGAGGCTACAAAGGAGAGAAGCTACTGATACGTCCTCCAAGTCCTTGGCTACTCTCATTTGCAGAGGAGACTGATCATTGTTTCTCTCTCTCTCTCTCTCTCTCTCTCTCTCTCTCTCTCTCTCTCTCTCTCTCTCTCTCTCTCTCTCGTTTGCTAGAGACCAGATTTTAGGATAAGGTGAACTCCGTACAATTAAAATACTGCATATTTAAGACTGTGTTTTCTGTGTGAAGTAAGCATTTAAACTTCTCTATGAAAGTTGTCCTTGGTGAAAGTTTACCTGCGGAGTCAAGGGAACCCTTCCATGGCAAGAGCAAATCTTGTTGTGATGTTTTCAAGTCACTGAGAAAGAAAACCTTTGAATGGGGATGGGAGGAAGCCACCCATAGCTGAAGCTCTAGGCCACAACTGCAGGGTGAGGACAAGCCATAAACCACCTGACTGTGGTCCATTCCTCTGAAGTGTCCATATCACGAGCCCTCTGCTTTCTCTTGCTTTCCCTACTGGTCAGGGGACCCCACAATGACTTCTCCAAATGAGACCCCAGTGTCTTGGGCTCTGGCATTTGCAGTGCAGCTGCTGTGGCGCACACACCGTCTTGGTCCTANGCACAGTGGGTGCTACTGAGCCAGCAGCCAAGCTGATGCCACCAGGACAGAGTCCAAGAACAAGGCACTCCAGGTTGAGGTGGCTCCAGTTGTGATCTGTAGTATTTGGTAGAACAATAAACGGTTTTCCTGTAAGGCAAAAATTAAAAAGCCACGCCCCTACTGTGTGGCTACAGGAAGCTGTGTGCTGTGTTACAGGTGTTTCTCATGGAACAGTCTTGTCTTCCGGGGTTTGGAGTCAGGAGCTCCATTAAGGTTTACTGTCAACACAGTTGAGCTCAGACTGGACTGTAACTGTCTCATTCCCAGTATTGGCAGCACGCACACGGGTGTCTCTCATCGCTTGCAGCTA
>LZPO01117722.1:12791-31962 GCA_001675575.1 Neotoma lepida
GCTGACTTTTTGGAGCCCAGTGCCTGTGGTGGGACTCTTGGCCCAGGGAGGAGGGTCTTGTCCTGCCTCGGCTGAGAGTGCCAGGCTCTGGAGACTCTCCATGGGAGACCTTGTCTAGGAGGAGGTGGGAATGGGAGGTGGGTTGAGGGGGGGAGTTGGCGGGGTGGGAGGAGGGAGAAGAGGGGGATCTGAGGTTGGTATGTAAAAGGAGTGGAAAATCTTTTTAATAAAGAAAAGAAAAAAAAGATATAGATAGTCATAATATATATATACATATATACGTATATACATATATACATGTATATATATATACTTTTAAAACAATACTTAAACAGGGAGTAAAGTAATATAAAAGAAAAAAAGCCACATAAAGGTGAAAAATACACAGAGAGTCTGTATCCTCTATGTTATTATGTTATATTTAAATTTTAAATTTTTTGGCTGCTAAGAGACACTGTATTATGAAAGCTGCTAGATTAAACCAATCTCTATATTTTAAAAATATCCTGACTTAAGAATGGAAGTTAAAAAGTGTGTTGCATTGGGAGAGAGGTTATGCTTTTATTTCCACAGGAAATGAGAGGCTATGGATTCATTCTGGATTGATATAGAGCAGGTTTGATTGAGAAAGACCTGCAAATACTATTTACAGAGCATGTAACATATATTTTACCTGCTCAAACATAAAACAAAATAAAACAATACAAAACTTTGACAAACTTGTTTACAATGCAATCTATACTTGTATTAATGCAGACATATATATTACTTTTAAAAATTATGTATTTTAAGAACCAGGAGATGAGACACCACTGAAAACAGATGGCCCAGGTGATCAAGCATCTTAAAACATCTCTATTACAGTTTTCTCAGAGTTCTGCATCCTGAGATGGTCCAACCTCACGGACTACTGCAGCCAAAACTTAACCATTATCCTAAATTTTCCAAGGGTTCAAAGATACCAATGCCCCTAAACAACAAGAAGTAGAACAATGGTCACACATGATGGGCTATGGACATCTATTATGATTTAAGGAGGATTGGTTATGAGTTATTATTGATCACAGTAAAAAAAAAGCTAAACAAAAGAGTTAAATTCCAAGATCTCTTTCTAAAGGAAAAAAGGAGATATCATGTAAAAATGATAAAATAAAAGGACGGATTATTAAATCTGCTTTAGTCAAAAAGCAACAGTCTCAAAATATTGTATGTTAATATAGATTTTGGTTTATTGATACAAATTTAAAGTTATTTTTGTTATATTATATATATGTTTTTAATCTTGTTTAAGATATTTTTGTATATTGACACAAATTTAAGGTTATTTTTGTTAGAACATACTGTAATACATTTCTGCTGTTGTTCAAGGTATTATACCTATGCAGCTCATTTAGCAATGTAATGTAAATTTATAGTCCTTGAAAGATATTATTGCAAATATTTTGGATAACAAAGAAATGGAGGTTAGTAGTTAGTCACTATTACAAGCAAACTTGTAGTCATGTTAGGTATGTTTTCAAGGTCAAACAGATAAATTTTAGAGAGTCAGGTAGTCTTCAAACATGTCAGAGATCTACAGAATATGGTATTTAAGATGTTTTAATAAATAGGTCTTTTTTTATGAAAATGAGACATGGCTNCTCCTTGCAACACGAATCTACTTCAAAGAAGATATGAGCATTGACGAAACTCCATAAGGAGTTTGCTTTCTCTGTGACAAAAGTTATCCGCTAAACAAGAAACTGCCCTTTTCTCAAATGATGATAGTATGCTGTCCAAATTGGACAAGCAGTACACACAAGAAAGTGACTGAAGAACTTTGCCAAGACAAGGAAAGACAGTCCTTCAAAATTCCTGCTTCACAGAAAAATCTGTCAGATATTCTAGGCCTAGAGGTTGAAGATAGA
Source organism: Neotoma lepida (assembly GCA_001675575.1). Classification (NCBI taxonomy): domain Eukaryota; kingdom Metazoa; phylum Chordata; class Mammalia; order Rodentia; family Cricetidae; genus Neotoma; species Neotoma lepida. The sequence continues at coordinate 14,699 of LZPO01117722.1, forward strand.
TGCCGCAACATTGCAGAAGAACTTTAGATGACTCTCCAGGCAGCAAGATGTCCCTGTTGTTAGGTAACATTTCATCCTTCTTGGGACTTTGATGAAGTTAAAGACTAAATAATTAAGTTTTCCTTAGTTATGATAAAAAGGTAAATTAGATAAAAAACTTTAGGCTCATAAAAATAACATAAGTAGTATTTTCTCTAAATTTGCCAAATATAAATGGCCTGTATATTATTACTGTAATTCTTACTTAATAACTGTTTTTTTGTATATAATTTTACTATATTTAAGTTAAAACAAACCTTCTTTTTAATTAGACAAAAAGAGGGAAATGTGGAATATTCCCTTACACTGTGAAATATGTCACTGTGATTGGTTTAATAAAGAATCTGACTGCCAATAGCTGGACAGTATAAGGTTAGGTAGGAGAACTAGACTAAGAATGCTGAGAAGAAGAGTCAGAGGAATCATCAGACTGACAGAAAGGAAGTAAGACATGAAGGAAAGGAAAAATTCAGGAGCCACAGGGAAATGTATAGATTAAAAGAAATGGGTTGATTTATGTTGTAAGAGTTAGTTTATAACAAGCCTGAGCTACTGGTTGAGCATTGATAATTAATAAGAATTCTTGTGTGGTTACTTGAGAGTGACTGCTGAGACACAGAGAAATTCTGGCTACACAGATGTTTTGTTTTTAGTATTTTGTTTTAAATATGGAAGGATTTTCCAGTGAACCCATCTGTACCTTGTTATTTTTGTTTACATTTTATTACTGATACAATATTTGTTATGGGACTACTTAAGCTGTTCATCTTTTCTTTGTTTAATTTTGGTAGTTCAGATCAATCTAGAAATTTACTCATTTCTGGTAAGCATTCTTATTTAATATAATTAGGTGTTTAAAATATTCCTTTATGCCAGGTGGCAGTGATGCACATATTTAATTCTAACACTTGGGAGTCAGAGGCAGATGAATCTCTGAGATCAAGGCCAGTCTCAACTATAATATGAGTTCCAGGACAGCCAGGGCTACTCTGTCTCAAAATAAATGGATAATTAAATAAATAAGGAAAAAAAGAAAGATAGACAGAAAGGGAAAAAAAAGGAAAGAAATTTTTCATGATGTTCTAAATTTCTTTGGTGTCTGCTTTATTTTTTGCAGTTCACCTTTTTTTGTTACTTTGGATCTCCTCCTTCTATTTTCAGTTAATTTGGTCAATGGTTTGTTGCTCTTTTTTCTCTTTCCATAAAACCAGTTTTTAAATTTCTTGATTTTTTTTGTATTATTTTCTTTGTTTCTATTTCCTTAATTGCTGCTCTAATTTTTAATTATTTTTCCCACCCACTTGATTTGAGTTAGGTTTGTTCTTGTTTATCTAATTTATTTGTGCTATTTCTTATATTTTTAAAAATTCCTTTAAAAATATTTTTAAATTTATGTGTGTGGTTGTTTTGTCTTCATGTGTGTTGGTGAATCACTTGGATGACTGATGTCTGCAGAAGTCAGAAAAGAGCACCTGATTGCCTGAAACTGGAATTGCAAATGGTCTTGAGCCACCATGAGGGTCCTGGGAGTTGACCCTGGGTCTCCTACAATAGCCGATGCTCTTAGATGCTGATCCTCCTCTCTAGCCCGCTCTTTCTGACAAATTTTTTATGTAGATGCTTAGCACTATAAGTTTTCCTCTTAAGTCTGCTTTGGATATGTTCAAGAGAGTTTGTCATATTGCATTTCTTCTTCATTTAATTCCAGAAACTTTAAAAGTTATTTTCTTAATTTTGTCTTTGACTCATTCATATTTCTCTAATGCATTGTTTATTCTCAATAAGTTGCTGTAACTAACAATTATTTGACTGTTGATTTTAAGCCTTGTTTAATTTGTGAACTAGAATAAAAAGAGTTCATTCAAATTTTCTTTATTTGTTGAAATTTGATTTGTGTCTCAATATGAAAGTCTATTTTAGAAAAACTTCCATAGACTGCCTAGTAGAGTGTATATTTTGTGATATTTGGGTGGAATACTCTGTACCTTTTAAGTGCATTTGACATATGATGATGTTTAATTTAAATGTTCCTAATTTTTTTGTTTTGTTTTTGACCAGATGACCTGTCTATTTTAGAAAGTGGAGTATTGAAAACTTCGATTACTACTCAGTTGAGGTTAATCTCTGTTTTTAATTCCAGTAATACTCTGTTGATGAAATTGAAATAAAAATGAAATTGAAAAAGAAAGTGCCAGAGTTTTATGTACGTATGTTCAGAATGATAATATCTTCTTGGCTAATTGTTCACTTCATTAGAATAAATCTTTCTTTTTCTCTTCTGATTTGTATTAGTTTGAATTCAAGGTTTATAATAAATCAAAAATATAATTTAAACAATTATTTGGCGTATGTATACTTTTATTATTTTCTAAAAGTAAAAACAAAATTCCATATTAAAAGGATGGATCTTCCCCTCTGTTTTTACATAAGGGAAAAATCTTGACTGAATATTTGATAGTGAAGAACAAAGAGTGTCTTCAGTGTCTTGTTTTTGAGTTGTTGATACTTTAATTTTATAATAGTTAATACTAAAATGACAGGGGCTGGAGAGGTGGCTCAGAGGTTAAGAGCACTGACTGTTCTTCCAGAGGTCCTGAGTTCAATTCCCAGCAACCACATGGTGGCTTACAACCATCTGTAATGAGATCTGGCACCCTCTTCTGTATACATAATAAATAAATCTTTAAAAAAATGATAAAATGACATTTTGCATAAGTGTGTAATAAAAATTGTCAGATGTTATAGCCATTTGACTCTATTTTCATCCCCAACCAAAATATATTTATAGTATCTTTTTATGAAACACAACATTATTTTTTTAAGATTTATGTGCATATGTGTTTTGCTTGTTTTATGTTTGTATACCACTTGTGTGACTGGTGCATGTAGAGCCAGAGAAAGTGTTTGGCTTTGGAACCAGAGTTTCTGAAGGCTATGAGTCACTGTGCATGCTCAAAATTGAACCCAGTCCTCTGGAATTGCAGCCAGTTCTCCTAACCATGAAGCCATTTCTATAACCCCTCTCCCTCAAATATCAGGTTTTTTTAAAATTCAACATTATAACACAGTACAACTCAGGGATATATTAATTTGAAGTTTGAGAAATAGTAATAGGAAAATATTAGTTTTCTTCCCCATAATTAAACCACAGATTTTGAATGTGCAGTAAATAGTGTAAATACCAGTCTATGCACACTCACAGGGTATGTGTACAATAATTTCTAATTGGAGTTGAGATATATTCAGGCAGGGTTTATTGGTAATGTGTGACTTGATGGCATTCATAATGCAGTATACAAATTTGTGTTTATAAGCAAAGCTTTGTTATAGTTCTACAATGTAATGTGGGTGAATACTTATGGAAACACATTTCATGTTTGATTTTGAATTATCTTAGACCATTTATGGGTTAAAAAACATTTTGTTGTTTACAATTTTTGACTGACCTCTACATCAAATTATTCTGTGAGTTTGCTGAAGATAGAATAAGCCTAAAGAATCATATACTGTCTCAGTTTCTTTCACTGAAAAAAATGGGCTTATTATATCTACCTGAAAATCTGTTATGAGCTGTCAATTTGAATGACTGTCAATTTGAATGACTACTCAACTTGTGTCAATCATGGAGGAAACATTACTGATTATTCTTTTCATCAGAATTTCTAACTTTGTTATTCACTGTGAATAACTTTTTATGCACAGTAGTGCATATTATATCATTTCATATTACAAAGTATTCTGTGAAGGACAATCTGACTCATTCATGAAATTAGGTTTCACTTCAGGTGAATCAGTTTTTTTTAAGTAGGTTAGAAAGATTTCAAGTGTTTTCCTTTGACATGTCCAATTTATTTATTTTACTATAATTTATTACATATGTCCATTTGGGTGATTTTTGTTATTTTCTTATTTGTTATTACAAGGTCTCATTATGTAATAATGTCTGGACTTAAATGCACTCTGTACCTCAGACTGGCCTCGATATCATAGTCTACCTGCCTCAGCTCTTAAGGCTAAGATACAGGCATACAGAGTATGTTCAATGAAAATTTCTCTTTCTTTCTTGAAAATAGAATTTTTTCCTCACATAATGTATTGTGATTATGATTTTTCCCTTTCTCTACTTCCCCCACCTCCTCCCCATCTCTTGCCATCCAGATCCAACTCCTTTCTCTCTCTGATTAGAAAACCAACAGGCTTCTATGGGATAAGGATATAATAAATATAATATACTATAATAAAATATAAAAGATCAAACAAAAACTAACATGGGGAAATGGACAAAACAAATAGAAGGAAAAGAAAACAAGAGAAGACACAAGAAAGAGAGATCTACTTGCTTGCACACTCAGGAATTCCATCAAGACACTACACTGAAAGCCATAATATGTATATACAGAGCATAATATACACACAAGAGCCCTGTAGGGTAAAAATAGAGAAGAAAATATATAAATAAAGTAAAAATAACAAGATAAAATTTAAAAAATAAAAAAGGATGAATCCTGGCATGATGTTATGAGACAATAATCCTCAAAAGATGTCCTTCAGTTCAATTTGTGTTGGCCATCTATTGCTGGACATGCAGCCTACCCTTTAGAAAAGTTTGTTTCCCCAGTGAAACTTCCTTGGAACAAACAATATTTTCATTAGCAAGTTGTTATCAATTGGAGATTGCTTCTGGAAAAGAGATGTGTCCATTTCTCCTCTGAGTTCTAGAACTCCAACTGGTACAGATCTGTGTAGATCCTGTGTGTGCTGCCTCAGTCTCTGTGAGTTTATATGTACATCAATCATGATGATTTAAACGGATTTTGTGTATGTGTCTGTGTGTGTGTGTGTGTCCTCCATCCCCTCTAGCTCTTACACTCTTTCTGCCACTAGGGCTAAAAAAGGTCCCAGAAGAAAATTCCAATCTAAAGAGGTAAGTTACACCCAAGAAAACAAAAGGGATAAATAATTCCAGAGCAGCAAATCAAGAGAAGAAACACACACACACACACACACACACACACACACACACACGCACGTGCGCGTGCCACAACATCAAAATAAGAGTCATCAACAAACACTGCTCATTGATATATCTCAAAAATCAATGGTCTCAATAAGTAAAAAGACACAGACTAAGAGTGTAAAAGCCAAAACAGGATCCATCCTTCTGCTGCATCCAATAAACATTTCTTAACATCAAGGGTAGATATCACCTCAGGGAAAAAGGATGGAAAAAGATATTCCAAGCAAATGGACTTAAGAAGCAATCTGACATAACCATTTTAATATCTAAGAAAACAGAATTCAAATCAAAACCAATCAGAAGACATAGGGAAGGACACTAAACTCCTCAAAGGAAAAATCCACCAAAATGACATTTAATTCTTCACATCTATGCTCCAAACAAAAGGGCACCCTAGTTCATAAAAGAAATGCTGATATAGCTTAAATTATATATGAACCCTCACACATGGATAGTGGGAGACTTCAATACTCCACACTTGCTAATAGACAGGTCATCCACATAAAGACTAAACAGAGAAATAGTAGAGCTAACTGATGTTATAAACCAAATGGATCTAACAGCTCTTTACATAACATTTCTCCCAAGCAAAAAAGAATATGCTTTCTTCTCTGTAACTCATAGAACATACTCAGATACAAAGGAACTATTAACAGATACAAGAAAATTGAATTAACACCCTGAAACCTATTTAAACTGGGCATCAACACTAACAGAAACAGCATAAAGCATACAAACTGATGGAAACTGAACTACTCACCACTAATTGAAAAGTTCAAGACAGAAATTAGAAAGAAATTAAAGACTTTCTAGAATTGGATGAAAATGAATACATAACACACTTAAACTTATTAGACACAAAGGCAGTTCTTACCATGTTCATAGCATGAAGTGCCTACATTAAAAAAAATAATGGAGAGATGCCCTATTGTTAACTTAACAGCTCACATTACAAACCTGAAAGCCTTAGAAGAAAAAGAAGAAATCACATTAAAAAGGAGTAGATGGCAAGAAATAATCAATCTCAGGGCTGAAATCAATAAAATAGAAACAAACAAAAAGCAGAATACAATGAATCAATGAAAGAAAGATTCAGTGCTTTGAGAAAATTAGTAAGGAATCAACAAACCCTTTTCCAAATTAACAAGTAGAGAGAGAATATTCAAATTAATGAAATTAGAAATGAAAATGGGGCCATAACATCAAACACTGGGAAAATCCAGAGAATAATAAGGACATAATTTTAAAAACTGGGTCCATCCAACAAATTAGAAAACTTAAAAACATTGGATCCTTTTCTTTATACATACCACTTATCAATGTCAATTCAGGATCAGATAAACAATTTAAACAAACCTATATGCCCTAGTGAAAAAAAGAAGTCATTAAAAGTCTCCCGAACAAAAAAGCCTAGGGCCAGATGGTTCTAGCTCAGAATTCTACCAGACTTTCAGTGAAAAGTTAATACCAGAACTCCTCCAATTATTCCACAAAACAGAAACAGAAGGAACACTACCCAAATCTTTTTATGAGGTCACGGTTACTGATACCCAAACTACATAAAAAGAGAGAGAGAACTGCAGACCAATTTTCCTTATGAACATAAATGCAAAATTTTTCAGTAAAATACTTGAAATTGAATCCAAGATCACATCAAAAAGAATAGCCAACCCATGTCCTACTTGGATGCAGGGATGGTTCAACATACCTTTTAGTTTGAATTTCATTTCCCACGATATTGGGATAGTGACANCTTTTTGTCTTCTTTTCCCATTTTTCTCTTTGGTCCTGTTAGTTTCTGTCTTTGAAGATGAGATGTTTTCTTGCACACACACACACACACACACACACACACACATACACCTGTCTCTTATACACATCTAGATGTGTATAAGAGACAGGATCATAATTGTACCTCAGTAATTATAGCTTCATTTGTTTTGATTTTCATTCCTCTCTTCAGGAAGATGTATTGCTTTCAATATTGTTTTTAGGTCTGGTATGGGAAACGAGTTCTTTTAGCCTGTTAATATCATGGAAAGTTTTTATCACCCCTTCAACTATATCAGATAGTTTGCTTTGTAAAGTAGTTTTNGGGGGATTTATGGAGCTTTAGAACTTTGACTTTATAACTTTAGAGTATTTTTGCTTTTAGTTTCCACTGAGAAGTCAGCTCTCTGATACACTTCTTTTTGTAGACTGGTTTTCTCTTGCAGCTTTCAGTAGGATCTGCTTGTTCTGTGTCAGATAAAATATTTCATGGGGAGTTTTTTTTTCCTATTCCTATTCTGTGTTCTGTGTGTTTCTCGTATCTGTATAGGTATACTTTTCTTAAATAGAGAATTTTTCTTCCATGATCCTTCTGAAGATCTGATCTCTGATATTGTTGCGGTATTCTCCCTCATCAATGCCTGCATTTTCTAGATTTGGTTCTTTTGTGATCTTCTAAAGATTCTGCATATTTTTATGTATATTAAAAGTATTTATATTCTTTCATTGACTAATCTAATTATTTTCTTTAATTATCAAATCTGAATATTCTCCTTAACTTGTTCCTGTCTGTTACAGTTTTCCTCTGAGTGTAATAATTGGGTTATTTAGTTTTTCAGTTCTATTTTCATTTTAGCTAGTGTTTTCTTCAACATTCCCATCTGCTTATTGAACTTAGTTTTCAAAACAGAAGTATTTTTTTTTCTCATTTAATCACCCATATATTTGTGTTCTCTTGAACTTCAATTAGGAGATATTTGCTATCCTCTTTAAGTCATTGAGGTATTTATTCATTTCTTTAAATTTTTTTCCATGAATTCCTTAATCATGTTTAAGTGTTTTTTTTTAAACATATTTGTCCAGAAGATTACCTACGTAACTTCCATTTAAGAACATTAGGATATATTTAGTGGATTTGGGAAGGTGAAATGTTGTCATGGTCTTTCATATTGTATATAGTTTTCCTACATTATGTTTTTGCTATTGCTCAATTTTTGCTGATTTTATATAGTTGTGAAGAGTTGGTAGGTCAGTCCTTCAGATATGTATGCTGATTCTTAAGTTGATACAAGATTGAGGGAAATTCTCATTCACTGTTAACAAAGAATGTCTGTGAATGTGACTCCTGGCTTGGTCTGACTGGGCTGGTAGACAAGCTATATGTGTGTTTTAGTTGGCTTTCATTATAAAGACCAGGACTAAAAGTAATTCTGGGAGAAAAAGCTTTCTTTGGTGTACATATCTATGTCACAGACCACAGCAGGAAGCCTAGGTTGTAACTCAAGGCAAGATCTGGGGTTAGGAATTGAAGTAGAAGACATGAAGGAATGCATGTCATAGGCTTTCTACTCCTGGCTTGCTCAGTTTGCAGGACCACATGCCCAGGGATGGTACCACCTACATTGGGCTGAGCCCTTGCACATTGATCACCTATCAAGAAAATGCCCCAAAGTTAATGTGTCCCTTCTTCCACTGAGGTTTCCTCCTCTCAAATGACTCTGGTTTGTATCAGGTTTGTATCAAGTTGACAAATAAATAAATAAATAAATAAATAAATAAATAAATAAACAAACAAACAAACTTGTACTTGGATATCAAGCTAGGCCTGGGAGTGAGGGATGGCACTTAATGATGGGTCTCTGCAACGTTCACCATACAGGGATAGTATACATGCCACATGATTCAAGCTAGGCTTCAGAGTATTGGGATGGTTTTGGCAGGTGATGTTCTTGTAAATTCATGAGGCTTGGTTGGTGCACAAACTGTGTGACTTGAGTTAGTCCTGATTGTGTAGGATGATATGGGTAGGTGAATCCATAAATTATTAAGCAATACTGATAAGCTGCACATTAGTTGTGTGTTCCAGTATTCTTGAAATTCCTGAGTAAATAATCAATAAATAAAGCAATATATTTGAAAGTCTTTACAGTCCATATTATATAATCTAGGAAAACCATAAGTAAAAATAAGTGCTACCTTTCTTCCTATATCCTTGTGCTTCCTAAGAGGACATTGAAAGTACAATACTACCTTTAAGTTTTCCCATAAGCTTCCTGAAGCATTTCTTTAATAGTTATTTCTTGTTTTATTTAAAAGTTTTGTTTTTTTTCATTTTACATACCAACCACAGTTCCCTGTCCCTTCCCTCTTCCTGCTCCCCCCTCCCCTCCCATCTCCCATTCATTCCTCAGAGAGGGTATGGCCTAAACATCAATACTATTTGCAAGTTAACAGCTTGCCAGCAGGTTCAAAAACATTGTTCATCAAAATATCTACTTTGTAATATCCATGGAATCTCACATTCCCTACAGTTTCAGTACTAGGGATGTGGAGAACTGAGGATCTTGAGTTCAAAGCACCCCTTGCTACTCAAAGAATTTGAGATCACCCTTAGCTATATGAACCTCTGCCACAAAAAAGAAAATCAAAACAAATATGCTCCCACTGGGTTGTGCATGGTATGTGTGTGTGTGTGTGTGTGTGTGTGTGTGTGTGTGTGTGTGTGTGTGTGTGTGATGAATTCCAGATGATCAGTTTCACCTCTGACCAAAAATGTCAATCTGAGAACATTATGTGGCATGTAAAACTTTCAGTTGGCTGTTGCATGCAGCACACTTATGTAGTAATTTCTCATTCTGACATTCCTAATGTGGCTTCTCTCCTTTCTGTCCTTCCAGGAACCCCACTTTGAATCATATCCCTTACTGGATCATCCTATCAAGTTTAAAAGAAATCCAGAGAATTTATGTAATTTCCCCACTGTTTCAATAAAAAGTTCTAGTAAAGTTAATAGCGTAAATGAAATAAATTAATTTATTTACAGATATATGGGTTAAGTTCAGTACAAGTTTTCCAGGATTAAATACAAGGTACAATGAGGGCAATATAACTTTTAGTGGCTCCAGGGAGGAATGTATTCTTTTGTTCCTTTCAACTTGGAGGTACATTTATGTTCTACCAGCTGTCAGGCTGGGTTCCTCACCTCTTTGCTATTTGCCAGATCAGAGGAGCTTTCTGCATCTCAAGACAGCCATGTTCTNTGCTTTATCACTTCCTTTCTTCATATTCAAGGTGGGCATTGATATATTTGGTCCCTCTGAAAATGTGATTCTCTCACTTCTATTATTTCATATTATTTCTTTGAACACTTAGAACAATTTCCCCAAACTAAGGATTCATGTTGTTAAAGGGAACTCACCAAAATGATTTGGAGCAATTTACCAATGTCAAGTTCTGTAACCTTAATAATGTCTAAAAGTCCTCTGATCATGAAAGGTATTATTGTCACAGATTCTGAAGCTAGGTCATCGCAGATTGGAGAGCTAGTACTATGCACCATGCAGAATGTTAATAATTCTTTCTGTATCTCCAGTTAAGTTACTACTTTCATACTACGACAATGTTGATAACTTATTTTTCACTGACATTCATCCCTTTTAAAAACTCACTCTCAAAAAAAGAATCATTCAGCCTTTTCAAGACATTAAAACATTTTTGTGAAAACAATNTAAGAATATTATTTTAAAGAAAATTATCATTTCATTTCTCATATCAATAATCCTAGTTTNAGTGTTGGAGACATAGCTTAGCAGTTAAAAGTGGATACTTCTTCCAGAGGACCAGAGTTCAGTCCAACACCAACATCTGGCTGCTCACCTGTATCTCANATCCTGGGTATCAAATGTTCTCTTCTGGCATTCTTGGACACTGCACTCAGATGCACATACTAACATACAGAACCACATATAGAAAATTAAAAAAATAAACATCTACAAATACAGTCCTAATTAATTTGATGACTGTAGTGGTGATTTGAGGGACAGTGTTATCTTAAAAGTGAATAATTTCACAATTAGTGTTAGAATAGGATCCTNCCAAATCCATAATCCCTGTCACTCAGATATATTTGAAAATCCCAACATATAGCATAATTTTGTTATGCATCTGAGAAGCAAGTCGGTTGGCTCAGCAAAAGAAATGATACATATCCTTCCTGATGAGATTTGTGAAGAGAAAGCCTTGTGATCATGATCTTTTGAGTGGGAGACAGCATGTCCAGGTCTTGAAGTGAGAAAGCACCTGAGAGAAAGAGAGCCTCATAACAGACACAGAATGATTGGCTTTGAAGGGAGATAAAAAAAAATCCAAGAGGAGCTGCATTAGGAGTTAGGAGACATGTATAGCACAGTGGTTGGGAATTTAAGTCATACCTTTAAATCTTTTCAGAAAACTTAAGAAACAAAGACTCCGTTTTTTCACTTTTCTTACAAGATTATTTTAAAATTTATTTTTAAAATATTTTACTTATTAATTCTCTGGGAGTTTCATAAAAGGTGTTTTGATCATAGTCATACCTTCTCCAGACCCACTTCCTCTCCCCTGCTGACACAACTTCCTTTTTTTTNAAAAAATCACTGAAAGCCAATTTGTGCTGCTGAAATATTGTTAGATGCATGGTCTTCCACCGTAGCATGATCCACTTACGAGATAATGTTGTCCCTGCTTCTGCCAGCANNTAACAATTGCCAATAGCTCCACTAGTGGGAGTGGGGTTTCATGCCCGACTCTAATCTCCATACTGGGTTTTAGTCTGGTTTGGGTTGTATAGGCTTCATGCACGCTGTTCCAACCACTATGAGCTACGGAGAGTGCTCACTTGTTTTTCCTTTTGATGCTTATGTGTTCTAACTATCACTGCAGAAACTGTCAGTTCTTTCTAGGGGCCATAATAAATAGGGAGGGTGGCTTCATTTCTGGGAGAGAGAGGCAGCTGTGATTTCCATGATCTAACAGTTTTTCCAAGAAATGGCAGCTGTAACACATTACTAATTCTTCTTCGGAGAGACCTTTATATCTGTATTTGCTGAATGTGTGCACTAAAGTGCTCTCAGCTCCCAGCCTTCCATGAGGACAAGGAACATCTAGTAGTAAATTTGAATTTGGGTCATAAATGACAGGAAGTGACAGCTACTTAGCAAACTGAAGAATTATGGAAAAGCTTCCAGAGACAAATGGTTGTGTTTGACTGTGAAAATATGAGATTGCTAATTCAAACAAATGAAGAGTGAAGTACAGGAGATATTTTAAAACTTTAAGCAGTGTTGNAAGTAAAATATTTCATACAAAAGAGTGTGTTAGAAACATGAAGAAAATAATGTATTTAAACAGTACAGGTATATTAAAGGTTTGTTTTTTTTTTCTCTGAAAATGAGCATTTCATCAAAATTGTCCAAGAAAGAATAAATAAATATTAATTTATTGAAATGTTTCTTTCTTGTAATGAAATTGCAAATCAAGTATTGCACTGCTTTCTTTTATCAAATATACTCACTAATAATATAAATGTTACAATTAACTAAAAACTTTGATAAGATAAATTTGCAGATGATCAAGGGACACAGTTAATGTATGGATATGCTTTCTCTGTTTCTGTTTCTTTAAAGTTCTTGAGGTCAGGCTCAGGGTATTCACCTGCTAGGCAAGTACTCTTCCAGTGAGCTATACCCTGATATTTGGAACTTTATAACAAAAAATATTGGAATTCTGAGCTTCAATTACACATCAATTTAAAATACAAGGCAAATAGTTAAGAATTCACCAAGGCTAAGCTATTGGATCAACTTTCGTTTGAGCTTTCTTCCTTGCTTTAACAGCATGGGACACTTGTAAGAGAATGGAGGTTATGCAGCTATTTTAATGAGAAAAACTAGATGTTGTCAGTGGAAGAAAGCAAGCAGACTTGAGAGAACAGATTTCTGCAGCAAAGTGTTGATATTAAGGCACAAGGACTGATGGATTTCCTTGGCTAGCGCCAGGATCTAACTGCAAATCCTTAGCTCCCAAGAATCCCAGAACCTACTTAAAAATGAGATACAGCTGTGGGTGTCTGTAATCCCAACACTAGGAGATGGGACAAGGAGGAANTTAGGGGTCAACCAACAGGGCTCAAGTGCCAAGTTTCTGTTACAGCAAGAGACCCTGTTGTAAGAGAATGAGGGATGAACAGTAGAGGAAGACACCAAATATCTTCCTATGGTTTCTTTGTGTGCACTGGTAGGAACACACCCTTCATACACATCCATAGGTACATGGGTGCATAAACCACACAAGATACAAGGAGGGCATAGCCTGCTTATGTCATCAGTAATCCACCTTAATGAAAGTAATATCTTTGGGCAATGACTGGAGAAAAGAGTCAGGCCATTTTGCTATTCTTTTCTGTAACTACATGAAAACAACAACAAAATGTCCTTTTCTTTCCACCTGGTTAAAGGTAAAACACCTTACTGAAATCAAAGATTGGGCATTTGTCAAGCACTAACCCATTCAAAGGGATTTTGTACAATAGTAACAAGAATTGACTGCAGCAGTTACTAAGTAGAAATGTGATTTATCATAAATTTCAGACAGGCTTGTTTGGCATTTGGCATTTAAGACAAATTTGTTATTGTAATTATTATATTTGTCAAAAATAAATTATTATATACCACCACATGGCATTTAGTTTTCTTTTTATTGTCTGTGTATGAGATGTATGCAGATCCATGTGTGGAGGTGTGCTCCAAGTGCAGAGGAGGATGTTGGTGTCTTGCTTTATCTCTTTGCCTTATTTGCTTAACACAGAGTCTACCAATGAACCTGAGAGNAGACTGTGGATCAGTTCATGACAATGATTCTCCTGCATCTGCCCGCTCAGTACTGAGTTGCAAGCACCCCTACTATCCCATACTTTCAACAAAGATGACACACGTATACTCAGCACTTCGTTTTGGTACACCCAGCACTCTTTAACCACTGAAACTTCTCTGCAGCCTGCAGCACTGCATTTTAAAGTGCCATTCTCAAATCTTTATTTTTTTAAATTTTTATTTATTTATTTATTTATTTATTTATTTATTAAAAAGATCTTCCACTCCTTTTACATACCAACCTCAGATCCCCCTCTCCTCCCTCCTCCCACCCCACCAGCTCCCCCCCTCAACCCACCTCAAATCTTTATAAAAATATAAAAAATATTTTGTTTCATTTCTTAAAGGTGTTTTAGTAATCACATTTTAAGTACATTAAGTCAGTTAAAGGAAGTTAGTATAGCTACTAATTGCTTTTCCTTTTCATTCTGCATGCTCCTGTTGTAGGGTATGAACTTGCCTACCCTGTGACTACGCATGTGGGAATGTTAGGCAAGCCGCAGTAATAGACTTGTCNGTTTTTCAACTAAATAGTGGTTTAAACTGCTCTTTAGAGGAAATGGAAGAAGGCTCAACTTTCCTGTCTTTTTATATTTTATTGGACAGTAGTTACTTTAATGTGCAAAAGGAAAATTCTCACTGTGAAAAACTTTGGCAAGGTTATTTTGCAATAATCTTTTTTTTTCAGATAACAAATATCGAAGGACAGAGATTAGTTTAGGGGCTAAATATAAAATTATATAAAGAAAACATATTTCCTTTTAATTAATTTTTTAGTGCTATGGTGTTAACTCATGTTGGAATTTTAATGATATAAGTAAATTTTCTGATTTAAGTAGTCTTTCATGGACATTTTTGATGTATAATCTTTCCATTCCAGTCCTAAATGGCTACATGCTGCCTGTGTGAAGATACTGATTTTTATCTTAAGATTACTGTCATTGCTGGAAGTTCATAAGTTTCCTATGGATTTAAAGAAAAAACTCTTCAACAGATGTGTGTAGACAATGCTAGCATGCAGTATAGATTTTCTCTCTTATTTGAATCAGAAGTGGAATCATTTTACCCCTTGAATATAAGTGGTGCTATATGGTCATTTATCACCAATAAAATGTGAATAGAAGTGATGTGCTATCCATTGGCTAAACAAGTAAGACCACAAAGAAGTGTGTATTCTCCATACTTCAGTTCTTACGGACTCCACTATCTACCAACTAAAAGAAAAGAATTTAAGACTTAGAGAGGAGAAGAAAATTATCAACTGAAAGGTATTCATATCCCTTGATTCTGTGTAAGATAAAGACATCACTCTTCCACATTTATGCAGAGTTTGTGTCTTTTCTGTCTTGCTTACTTAAAAGTCTTTATTAAGAATCAACGATTCTTCATTATATAGCTACATTGTGACTTATATAATAAGTCATAATATTCAAGACCTAGAAGCAACCTAAATGTGCTTTGACATTTGAAATGATAAATCAAATGTGATGTCTAAATAATGTGATATTATTCAGTTTTCAAAATGGAAGCAAATCTTCCAAAACCGTATATTAATCTAGAGGTCCTAATGATAATGAAATCATAGAGACAGAAAGACAACTACTGTGTAATTTCATATGCATGCAGAATTTGAAACTCTCAAACTCATAAAAGCAGGGAATTATAGACAGGTTTTGTTGGAAGAAGTATGTCAATGGTGTGGACTTGGAGATTTTTGAAGCCTATACAATTTCAATTTAGCACACAGTTTCTCTATCTCTCTGTCTCTCTTTATGCGTCCATTGTAGATCAGACGTAAGCTCTTAGCTACTGCTCCAGTATTATGCCTGCTTGCCTGAAGCCATGCTCACTGCATTGATGGTCCTTGACTCTAATCCTCTGAATCTCTGAGGTGCCAAATTAAATTCTTTCTTTTATAAATTGCCTTGGTCATGGTGTCCCTCAGCAGTGATAACAAACTGGTGAGTTTGTCCAGTATGTGAGTTATACAGTATGAGGAGTATGGTCCCAAAAGCCAGTAAAAGAGTGAGAGACAGCCCCTGCTCGTTAAGAGTCCCAAAAGAAGACCAAGCTACACAATTGTCCCATATATGCCAAAGGCCTACATCATTCCCATGTAGACTCCCTAGTTGTCGGTTCAATCTTTCTGGACCCCTATAATCCTAGGTTAGTTGATAAGTGAAATTTCTTGAGATGACATTGACACCTCTGGCTTCTACAATCCTTCCTCCCTCTCTTCTTCAGCATTCCCTCTGCTCACTCTAGTATTTGACTGTGGGTCTCCACATCTATTTCTATAAGTTGTTGGATGAAGCCTCCCTTATGACTGTTGGGCTAGGCACCAATCTATGAGTATAGCAGAACATCATTAGGCATCATTACATTTTTTTCCATCAGTCACGTTTGCTTTTTTCTTCGACATCTGGGACATTCAGCCTCGGGGTCCTGATGCGTTAGGTAGCGTCAAGGGTAGCTTACACTCGCAGCATGGGTCTCAGTCTGGAACATTCATTGGTTGGCCACTTGCACAATCTTTGTGCCATCCTTGTCCCATAAGCAGGAAAGAGTAGATCAAAGGTTATAGGAATGGTATGGTGTCCCAATCCCTCCATTGTAAATCTTGCCTCTTCACAACAGAAGGCCAGTTGAGGCTATGTATTCCCTCTTGATGGGAATTTTAGATGGGATCATATTTGTAGATTCCTGGGAGTTTCTGATACCAAATATCAACCTAACCCTGAAATCTCCCCCCTAATTTCCAATTATCTCTTTAAAGTGCTCTCTCCCTCCATCTCTCCCCACTTATTCCCTCATGTTCCCATCCTCACCCATACCCACTCCACCCATAAAATCTCTTCTATTCCCCCTACTGAGGGAGAGCCAATCATTCCTTTTTGTGGAGTACAGGTTTTTTTTTTCAGTATGACCTAATGATTTCCCAGATTTCCTCAGTGTCTATTGTTATGTCCCCCTTTTTTTTTCTGCTTTTGTTAATTTGGATATTCTCTCTATGCCCCTTTTGTTAGTTTGGATAAGGGTTCATCTATCTTGCTGTTTTTCTCAAAGAACCATCTCTTTGTTTCATTGTTTTTTTTCTAGAGAGACTTCTTACCTCTACCGAATCCTCAAACTGAAAAGGCCTGAGCTCCTTCTCCTTCTGCCTTATATACTGTCTCTACTTCCCTAGTGCTGAGATTAAATGTGTGAGCTTCCCTTGTGCTAGGATCAAAAGCATGATCCTCCCTAGAGCTGGAAAAAAAGGCCTGAGCCTCCACTACCTGGCTCTATTTCTCTTTTAGACTGGATCAATCTCATGTAGCCCAGGGTAGCCTTGAACTCCTGATCTTTCTGCTTCCTCCTGCCAAGTGCTGGGATAAAAGGTGTGAGCTACCACTATCTGGCCTCTAAGGTTAACTAGTGGCTAGCTCTGAATTCTCATCTCCAGGCAAGCTTTATTTGTTAGAGGACAAACAAAATATCACCACAATAAATGTAAAGAATTGCGAGGTCATCTTGGTGGACTTTTCCTT
>LZPO01117722.1:32039-47045 GCA_001675575.1 Neotoma lepida
GAGATCTGCCTGCCTCTGCCTCCCAAGTGCTGGGATTAAAGGCGTGCACCACCACCGCCCGGCTGGACTTTTCCTTTGATGAGCATGTAGTGTCCTTCCCTATTTGTTCCCATTAGTTTTGGTTGCAAGCATATTTTGTTAGGTATTAAAACGGACAACCCCAGTTTACTTCTTTTTTTCTTGGAATTTCTTTTCCATTTGCCTGGAATATCTTTTCCAGCCCTTTACCCTGAGCTGATGTCTTTCCTTGATATTGAGGTTTTCCTCTTTGATGCAGCAGAAAGATGTGTCCTGTTATTACATCCATTCTATTAGTCTCCTTTTTATTGGAGAATGAGACCATTGATGTTGAGAGATATAAGTTACTAATGATTATTCTTTCATGTAATTTTATTTTTGTATGATTGTTGTTTCCTGTTATTTTATTTTTATTATTAATCATGGTTAGGGAGGTAGTTTTATTATTTATTTATTATTTTTATTTAATTATATATTTATATTTGTGTGTGTATGTGTATGTGTGTGTGTGTGTGTGGTGTTTGTGTGCGTGTGTGTGTGTGTGTGTGTGTGTGTGTGTGTGTGTGTGTGCATGCGAAGGAGCATGTAAGTACCGGTGCTTTCCTTCTTTGAATTTTTTGGTCTGAGCTTATCTATTTCCTGTGTTTTCATGGTTGTGGTTAATATCTGTAAGGTGGAATTTGCCTTCTAGCACTTTCTATGGGGCTATATATGTATATAGATATTGCATAAACTTGGTTTTATTATAGAATGTCTGATTTTCTCCACCTATGATGATCGAAAGTTTTGCTGGATATAGCTGTCCAAGGTCACTTCTGTGGTCTCATAGAGTTGGTACTAGATCTGTCCAGCCACTGCTGGCTTTTAGAGTCTCCATTGAGAATTCAGGTGTAATTCTAATAGCTCTNCCTTCATATGCTACTTGGTCTTTTTCCTGAGCAGATTTAATATTCCTTCTTTGTTCTATATTTTAGTCTTTTGGTTATTATACACTGAGTGGATTTTCATGTCTTATCCAGTCTATTTGGTGTTCTGTATGCTTCTTGTACCTTTATAGGTACCTCATTTTTCAGGTTAGGTTTCCTCTTTGATTTTTTAAAAATATTTTCTTTGTCTGACCTGTGCTTCTTCTCCGTCCTCTGTTCTTATTATTCTTAGCTTTTGTCTTTTCATAGTGTCCCAGATTTTGTGATAGGAGTTTATTTGTATTTAACATTTTTTTAACCAGTGTATCCATTTCTACTATTGTGTCTTGAACACCTGTGGTTCAGTCTCCCATCTCTTTCATTTTATCAGTGAAGTTTGCAGTCGTCATGCCTATTTGAATTCCTAAATTTTTTAGTTCTGGAATACCCTCAGTTTAAGTTTTCTTTATTTGTTCTAATTCCACTTTCAGATCTTGAACAGTTTTATTCATTTCCTTCTACTGTTTGTGCTTTGTTGAATTTCTTTAAGGGATTCATTCATTATCTCTTTAAGTGCCTCTATCATATTCATAAAGACTGTTTTAAGGTCTTTTTTTCTTATGTTTCGGCTATATGGCAAAACCCAGGCCCTGCTTGATAGAGTTTCTGGACTCTATTAGAGAGATGATATCCTGGCTGCTATTGATTGTATTTTATACTTGCATGCAGACATCTGGGATTGGGAAGATTACAGTTCTAGGTGCCTGTCTCTTATACACATCTAGATGTGTATAAGAGACAGGTGAGACACCATGTAGTTGCTGGGAATTGAACTCAGGATCTTTGGAAGAGCAGCCAGGGCTCTTAACCGCTGAGCCATCTCTCCAGCCCCATCCTCTCTGTTTTTTTGTTTGTTTGTTTTATTTTTTGAGACAGGATTTCTCTGTGTAGCTTTGGCACCTTTCCTGGAACTCACTTGATAGCCCAGGCTGGCCTTGAACTCATGAGATCCGCCTGCCTCTGCCTCCCGAGTGCTGAGATTAAAGGCGTGCACCACCATCGCCCGGCTCCCATCCTCTCTGATTTTTAAAAGGGTGTTGTGGCTTTGTGTTGCCTCTTAGGAAATTTTCTGTGGGCCTGATAGGAATGATCACTGCTCCAGAGGTCCATGTAAAATCGATTTCTTGGTATTGAGAGCTAATATTTAGGAATGTGGGTGGGCTAGGTATGCCCTGGGTTCAAATGAGGGAGGAAAGCAATATTTCACCTATATCTGCTTATTTAGTGTCNTTGGAATGGGGCCAGATAATGAGGAGAGGACACTGCAGAGTGTCTGTTATAGTGCTGGGGATGAGACTAGGGGATTTCATCTAGAGGAGTGGAAGCAGATATGAAGATTTGCAACCAGTCTTCCTGCTTCTCTGTCAGAAGTGGCCTGTGGGTTAGCAGGAGGAGCCTGTTTTAGCTAGGGGCTAGAATAAAGAAACTATTTGGGGTGTGGATGCTAGGAGGGAAAGGTATATGGGATCCAAAGGAGACATTGTTGGGAGAAGGGGAAGGAAGGTATTCTGTTGGAAAACTAGAGATTTGATTGGTCTATTGGATTTGGGGAAAGTGGTGAAGGTCTTTTGTTAGCTTTCCAGTTTCCTTAGCTTATTCATCTGGTGTGTTCCCAAGGGATCCTTTATGTGTACTTTCAGCTGTAAGAAAACATGAATTTATTCTTTCCCCACCCTCTTTAGGTTAAATATAGCTGAGCTTCTCCACCCCAGAAGGGGAGACTTATACTCAACAGATTTCTGAGAAGTTCTTGGCCAAAGAATGAACTAGAATGAAGAATCATGAAAAAGATGATCTCAAAGCATTTTGTTTTTTAATGATTACTGTGATCTTTTGACCCAAACCTAGTCAGAATACCTCTCCACTGAAGGAAAATTGCATAAGAAACTTGGTATTCAGAATGTGGAATAGCTGTCACAAATAAGATCTTAAGTAGCTATTATTACCTATGTAAGACCTACTCAAGATTTAGCCAACCAAATCCTGGCAGAGATGGTGTAGATACTGTTTGTTAGTATTTTGCTGGTATTTTGCAGCGCTGTGGTTACCGTGTGAGAAAAGGTCATGAGGCACGACAAAACCCAGTATCAGAGCTTTATTAGAAAATAGGGGGGGAGATGGCGGAGAGAGAGAGAGAGAGTTAGAGAGACCAGGAGAGGGAGGAAGGGGTGGGATTCCCTTTGCACATTCACGAACTGTGAATGTGAAGTTACTTAGCTGGGGAGTGGCCAGGAATTCCAACATTCCAGACTCTTTGCTTATTATAAAAAAGGCAGGTGAAAAGGAGATGGGGCCCCGTGTCTCCCAAGAACTGCTTCCAGCTGACTTGGTGGGCGTCGGAGTTCTCAGGGGTAGGGAAGCGGGCTTCTAAAGTAGCCAGGGTGTCCTGGGATGGTGGGCTGTCCTCTGTTGCTTTGGAGTTGTCCATTTTTCTTGGCTTGGGAGTCTGGCTGCTTGTGTCTGAGAGAGTGCTGGTGAGACAGAGAAAAACTTAGAAAAAAGTTTTTTACCTTTGGGGGCGGTCCCCAGGGTGAGGGAGGGGCTCCCAGGATGAGAGAAAGGTTGGGCTATACTTAATTTTGAAGAAGATCCATCTTTTTCAGATGAATTCAAGCTGGTTTCTTGAGCTTAAAGAAANTTTTTTAAACATATTAAGAAGCAGCTCAGACCTCTTTGGTCTGTGGTGTAAATACCTTTGTACTGGTACTGTTTCTTACTGCTTGAGTGTATGCTTGATGGCTCTCATCCTATGGTGATAGACACTGTAACAATTAACTGAGAAGTTAATTAGGAGAGGGAACCAGGAAGGAAAAGCTTGTGGGTTGNTACCTCATTTTTCTGGAATTGGTCCTCTGGAACTTGAGAGGCACTGTGTATGAGGAGGAGAAGAGGCCTTGCTGACAGGTCTGGAATAAGGCACATGGAGGGGAGCAAAATAAAGCTCCTATCTTGGATAGAAAATCTCTTTCCATGAGGGGCACAGGGCAGGTTGGCACAACTGAAAATGTGCGGGTGAGAGGGATAGCCCTGAAAATACAGTTAAGTGGTGGGATCTGGTGAGGTGGGTAAAGCTGTCCCCCTCTCTGGCAATAGAGAAATAAGGAGAGGTGAACCCCAACTCTAAGACTCCTCCAGGACTGAGTAAGTGGCTCCAGTATCCAAAGGGAAGGAGATGGATTGGCCCATGCTGTAATGGCCATCTCAGGCTCCCTGTNAGTCCATGGCCAAAGCCTAGGAGATTCTGGTCTAATGCTCCCATGCCATGAGGTGTACGAGAGCAGTCAGTGTCTCTTGGTGGCACTTTGGACAAGGCCCAGTTTGGCCCACATANGGCAGGACAGGCACAAAGCTCAGTGGCTTTTTCTGCCACTTAAAACAGGGACCTGGAAGCCTTTAGGCAGCCATCAGTCGGATGGTGTGTTCCAGCATTTGGCAGTTTTGTTTTGGGGCTTTGTCATTTTTCCCATGGTACCTTGAATGCCATGGCTGAGACTCTGCCTGTGGATGTGAGAGGGGCACTCTCTCCAAGATGGTTAAGTTAGCCTTGATGCTAGGAAGTTCTGGGAGACATGAGATGGATTTTATTACATATAGTTTACTGGTTTGAGGACAGCCTTAGGAAGACTTGCCAGGAGACAGTGTATAAATGGATCTCTGGCTATAGAGCCATCTGGGTTATTTTAATCCCAAGGTAGGTCTTAATCAGAAACAGCCTCAGCCCTGAGCCGATGGGCAGGATTGGTTTAGTGAAAACCATTTGAATGCATCCTAGCCTGCTTCCAGACCTCTCTATTTTTTAGCGCAGCTCGAGAAAGANGAAGAGTGAAAGTGGGAGCCAGAGTTGGGCAGTTGGAATGACCCCCCCTGATACCATACAGTCTGCCCAGTACAGAGAACGGAGCAGAACAGATAGTGTGAAGTTGGAGTTCNGGAGAACCTGCCATTACTGGAATTACTGGAGCAGAAAAGAAGGCAGATAGGTGGAAGTTAGAGTTCCAGAGAGCCCGCCACAACCCACCATTACTGAAGAGTGGAGCAGAACAGATAGGTGGAAGTTAGATTCCCAGAGCCCGCCAATTACCGGAGCATGGAAGTTCTTTGGACCCGCCCAATACCAGGGAGCTGAGTGGAGTCAGATAGGTGGAAGTTCTTTGGAGTCAGAGATTCCCCAGGGTTAGCTTACACGTGGGCAGAAGAAAAGACTAAGACAGTACTTAGGTAGAAAGCTTGAAGATAAGGTATCTCTTTTTATTTGCCCGGTCGCCAAAGAAATTAGTCCAAGCAGCCATTAAGTGGCCATATTTTTCAGAGGAAGGGTGGGAGAAAGAAGCCTTATGTCCCATGACTGCAGCTGAGAGAGAGAGAAATAAAAGAAAATGCAATGACCCTCCAACTAGGTCCCAGAAACAAGGAGGATGGGTCTATAAACAGACACAGAAAAAAGCAATGACCGACTACCAAGGTCCCTGATGCTCGGCAGAATGGGCCCCGCAATGAACCAAGGCCAGGTCCTGGACACTAAGGCAAGGTATATAAAGTAAAAAGAAAAGAAATAATCTGAGTGCCTGTGTCTTGGACATGAAGCAAGGTCTCAGCTAAAAATAAAAAGCATGATGACCCAAGGGCTCATGTCCCAGACACGAGGCAAGGTCCTAGGCATCCCCAGGACCAGAAACAGGTTTGTGCAGGCACGAACCACCGGGCACTTCGTCAAGTATGGGGTGGAGGCCTCAGACTGGCATAGGCAGCCCCCTCGGGAGGCTGAACAGAAAGAATTTCACTAACCCTGTCGAGTCAGTGAAACCTGTGGGCCCTACACAGCCAGCGGATGCAGCACATCTGATAGTGAGAAACAGATTTCAGGCTACAGTCCTGGAAGTGGCAAGGAGTTGAGGAAAAAACTCACCATTTTAGAGCAGCCAGTGTGTGTGTGGAGCAGTTTGGCAGCTGGGCAAATGAAAAAAGCGGCAGTTGTGGGTAGGACAGAACCTCAGCACAGGGTCCCAGGCAGGAGTAGGAGAGTTCCCACCTCCGGGAGAGCCTGACCTGTCTCCGCACCAAAATGTTAGTATTTTGCTGGTATTTTGCAGCACTGCGATTACTGTGCAAGAAAAGGTCACAAGGCACGACAAAACCCAGTATCAGAGCTTTATTAGAAAGTAGAGGGGGGGAGATGGTAGAGAGAGAGAGAGAGAGAATGCATGCAGCCGCACGTGGAGAGAGTTAGAGAGACCAGGAGAGGGAGGAAGAGGCGGGATTCCCTTTGCTCAGGAACTGCAAATGTGAAGTTACTTAGCTGGGGAGTGGCCAGGAATGCCAACACTGTTCAGGTCCAATCCTTTACTAACAAGTAATTAACACAGGACAGTTGCTCAATGTGGGAGAATTCTCTTTCATTGAGGATTTGGCCATTAGTAGTTTTCTCCATGCACCATTAGATTACCCCACTTGAATATTTGACTATCCCTAACAGAAGTTAATCAAAAAAATAAAATAAAATAAAAGATGTGACATTGGGAGAGAACTGATAGAGAATACTTGGGGGGGGTGAAAATGTTTATATTTCATTGTAAACATGTATTTTGTATGAAACTCTTGCAATTTAAAGAAAATAAAGGACATATATTATATAATATATTATATGTTACTTCAGAGGTTTTAGGGAGTCCTTTATAATCCAAAACAACTAAATTGTTTATTAAAATCTTTTGTATGTTTAGACTTATAATCACAGTGAGCACTTTGTTTTGCTAAAATTTCATTGGATATAACTTTACCCTAAATTTTAAATTTTAGCATTTTGAAATGTATTTTTCTACTTTAAGTCAAATCTGACTGCTAAGAATTTTTCAAATTGAGAGACAACAACTGAGAGAATTTTAATGGACAAACATATGCAAATTATTTTGTGAGAAATACACCATTAAGTCTCAGTTTTGGTATTTTCTATTTCTCATATTTCATGTATTCTTTTTTTTTGTATTTGTTTTTGTTTTTTGAGACAGGGTTTCTTTATAAAACAGTCTTGACTGTCCTGGACCGCATTCTATAGAGCAGACTTTCCTCAAACTCTCAGAAATCTGCCTTCCTCTGTCTCATGAGTGGTGAGATTAAAGACATGCACCACTACCACCCGGCTCATGTATTCTTTGTGTTAATAAACTGAATCTTTTCTTCTATCAAAATACTTAAATTTGACATTCTATTATTTTACTATGAGGAGCACACCCAAGGTACACAGGAACAACAAGAGGATTTTATGCTCCATGTACAATGACTTTACGCTACAAAATGCATCCTTTTCTGTCCTCAGATTTTTTTCTCTACCATCTCTCAGAATTTTATCAATCTGCCAGAATAAACAGATTGTACTGAATTNTTGAATTCATTATTAAAGATGAAAGATTAATGCCTAACTTTCCTGTTGAATTTATAGCAGAAATGAGTTCTCTTACAAATTATAGTTTATAATATAACTAATTTAACCAGACTGGTTATAAAATNTGTTTTTTAATGGAAATGTTCAACTATGGACAGAATCATAATATAGAAGGTGCTGAATTTTTAACCTTTTGATAAAATTCCTCACATGACCTATTTTTTAATCTTAAAATACTTCTATATTAATTTAGTGAAGTGATGGATTTTTGAATGAGTGAGTCCTTGCCCTACCTCTGAACAGAATAAATCTTTAGTCACTTATACGTACTAGTAGGTCTTCCTTCTGGATATTGACACTTCCTTCAATTTCTTTCATAAATGATGTCAGAATTTCTCCTTTATCAATCAATCTGCTGGTAGAGCCTCTGTCCTTTCTCTACATTCTCCAAGGTTATGCAGCCTGGGAAACCTAGTAAATGAGAGCCATACAACAAGGAACTGAACAAAAATGCTGTCCNCCTCACTCTTTTCCTTTTCAGTGTCTCATGGAAACTATACTCTGGTGATATCTGTCTATGTTATTATTAACAAACATCTGATATCAGAGCATATTCAGTGTTTGTGGCCATGTAGATATTCTCAAATGCTGGTTACTGTTATTCAGCTTTGAAGGAAAGGTTCTATTAGTTCAGCCAGTACAATAGAGGGCAAAACAGCAAAGAGGAAATCTTCACTAAAAGCTAACACAGATTCAACTTTAAATATACAGTTGAATATACATACGTACTAACATTCTAACTCTTCAGAAACTACTGTGACATGTAAGTATTGTGTTCCATGAAATGGTTATAAAATTAGATATTGCATTTTTGAAAGCATAAATATTTATGCAGTTATAACTTCTCTGAGGAAGCAAAGTCTTGACTTTTGAAAGCCAGGAAAATTTATAGAAATCATCCCTATATTTACATGTACAAAGATTTTGTTTCTGAGCCATATATTCTATTTCATACTAGCTTCAGTACAACTTGCTTATATTTTTATTAGTGAATAAGCTATTTACTGTTTATTTTGCTGAATAGTGGAATAAATGGTGTGTTTTCACAAAGAAATTTGTAACTAGAGGATAATGAGATTGTTCAGTGAGTAAAAGTGCTCAATACGCAAGTGCAAGAGTCTTTGTTTGAAACCCCACAACCCAAATAAAAACCAGGCTCAGTGGGAGCATTTGTAATCCCAGGGATCCCATAAAAAGGAAATTCTCAGAAGCTTGTGTGGGAAGCAACTAGTGTGATACACACAGAGGAAAAGCAATAAAGAAAACCTGTCTTGAACAAGCTGGAAAGTACATACTGCACTCATGCTTGTCCACTGACCTCCATATGCTCCATAGCACAGGTGCACCCTGATCAGCATCCACTGTGATACACACACACACACACACACACACACACACACACACACACACTCACACACCAGACACACATAATAAGATCTGATTTATTCTCTGAAAATAACAGTTGCATTTTTAATATTACTTCTTAAAATATGACTACATACTTCTAATTTATTANAAATTATAGAGTGAGTTGCAAGTATTTTTTTAAAGAAAGTCAGCTGCTTAACATGCACAAGGCTTTGAATTCTATCTTGAACATAGATGAAAGGTAATTACAGAAAAGAAAAGCACCTGAGCAAAGCAAAATAATGATGAGCTAATGCTATTCACTTGGTAACAGACATGAGTATGTCCTCTATTTGATATTCAAGAGTCAAGCTCAGAGAAGTTTGACAACTCTGAAAGGGTATCTCAGACTGACAGCCCTGGCCAGTAAGGCCCTTTCACTAAGCAGTGGTCACTTGCTTTATTTCCTCATAGTAGGGCTGTGGCACACCATACTTGCGTTGCATATAAACAGTCTTAAGAATGGCTGTGAATGTCCCTCCCTCTATCATTGTTTTTTGATATACATTGCATGGTATTATAAATGTCACCGGAATCCAATAACTTTAGTTATACTAGCAGAATTATACTTTCATTTCTATTTTAAGTTGAAAATAGATTGTTTTCCCANACAACATAAACTTCTTACAATTTCCTCTCCTTTGCTCCTCCTAGTTTTTCCCACCTCCCCATTCCCTCAGATACACTTCCTGTCTCTCATTAAAATAGTACAGACTTCCAAGATATAACCATCAAACATAATAAAATAAAATATAATAAAATAAAAACAAAACATTATATCAAGGGTAGACAAGGCAACCCAACAAAAGGAAAAGCCCCAAGGCCAGGCACAAGAATCAGAGACCCACTTATTCACACTCAGGAGATCCATCAAAACACCAAGGTGAAAGGTGTACTGTAAACACAGGGGACTTGCTACAGACCTGTATTGGCCTTGTGCTTGCTGTTTCAGTCTCTGTAAATTAATAATGAAACTTACTCAGCTGACATATGTTGCATGTCCCAAGATCAGCTAAGAGACTTCTCTGTAGAGAAATTGATGTTTTTTGATTTGTTCCAGTGACATCTACTATAATGTGAAGATAATGGGCTGATTTTGTCCTCCCACTGCTTTGCTATGCTTAGACTTGAGCCTGAACAAATGTTTTCTATAAATACTTCAATCAAGGATGGAGGGTGAATTCCAAACTTATTTATACCACCTATCAGAACTACCCTTTCCAACTACTGAATATATATTTAGTGGGTGACCCTGGCTTTTCCATTGGCAATCCCATGTGCTCCTGGGTGGAGAGCCCATAATCTGGGAGCATGATTAAAACACTTAATCTATTTTGTCAGGGGATTTACACATTGATCATAGGAGCATTCATTGCTGTTTATTATATGATATTGAAGGAAGCTAACACACAGTTAATTTTTAAGAAATGCAGGAACCACAGATGATTGCCTAGATATTTCTAAAATCATTGATGTATAAAATGAGATTTTTGCAATCACATTTCATTCTGTGTAAAACTGTTCATTATGAATTAGGTTGAACCATGCAATGCATAATGTACAATGAACATCATGCTATGAACTGTACAGAATTCCTTAAGTGTTCTGTTGATACTTNGCTCCTTACTTTTATTTCTCTGAAGAAATGACCTGCCGACAGCACAGCCTTTTCTATCTTCATCTAAGTTAAGCAACAATCAAGTATCACAGTATAAGTGGTATGTGATCAATTGAGATTAAATAATGAGTAAATCAATCTATGGCAAATACAATTCAAAGCAATATCTTATTGTGCCTTAGAAAATGTATATTGAGAGACTGAAAGAAGAAAATCTTGGGAACACTGATAGTGTCTACAACATAATAATTGAATCTCTATCTATTGTATGCATCAAGATCAACAATAAGAGTAAATACCAATATGAAATGATCATTCACTGACCAAAAAATTGTAATTTAAAAGTCATTTATTTTTCCAGTAATTAATTCACTAGTAATTACCATTGAAATTGTTTTCAAATATATAGTTTAGAATAAAAATATAATGCATTCTGAGAAATAAAATGTAAAATATTAGAATTTTTGTTAAAACACTACTGAGAAAAATAATAGAACTCTGCATGTGTATATTCCCAGAAGAAATGTCTGTCCAATATTTTTATTCATTTTTAGTTAGGTTATATGATTTATATTGTTGGACTGAAGGACTTCTTCAAATATGTTAATGATTTCTTTTTATCAGATATAGAATTTCTAGTTGACAGGACTTATAGATGCTTAATACCACTTAGTTCATGAAAATCTAATCAAATAATAAGATACCACCTCACAGCTGTTAGAGTGGTTAACATGTGGAGAAATTACAGCATTTAAAATCTGGTACACAAGGTAGGAAGTATGGTTACTTCTCAAAAACTAAAAGTTAATGCAACCATATGACTACCCATATCATTTCTGGAGAAATGAAATGAAATTAAATCAAGATCTCAAAGGGAAGAGATGCTTATATCTCAATATGACTTGAAGCATGAACTATGATAATCAATATATGGAGAATAATTCAAGTGTCTATTGTCATGTGAATGGATAAGGAAATGTTTATTCATATAATAGAATACCATTTAGACTTCAAAATAGGAAAATCTTATACTTGTGACAATGTGCATTTACTAGGAGACTTAAAGCTAAGTAAGAGAAACCAGACACTAAAGGATAAACACAGGGTTATTCTGTTTCTATGGGGTATCTAAATTGATAGAAGCAGGGAACAAAATGGTTGTCTGAGGCTGGGACAAACAGAGAGATTTTGTTGGATGGGTAAAAGTTTTGATTTTGATGGATGAATAAGTTCTAGATACATATTGCCAATGTGGCATTCCTAATTGGTAGTAGATTTTGAATGTTTGGTGCCTACCACACTGTTTCTGATAATGGCATCAAAGTGCTTACATATGCATAGATTCATCAAATTGAACATTATAATGAATAGTTCTATGTATATATACTCCATGTCAAAAAAGCCTTTAAATATTTTTGTTTTTATTTTCATATATTAGATTTTTAAAATTGCTCTTATTTTTGAGATTATCAAATGCCATTTCTCCCTTACCATTCTTCCTTCCTCCTTGCTTTCCTTCAATTTTGTGGAGTTTCCGGAAAATTTCAGAGTATCATTTATCAGTAGTTAATGTATAAGTCTTGTATATAAATAGTATGTGATTCTCAGATTGTTAGATATGCATGTTGGTTTTGTTATTCTTAATTTTTGGTTTTGGATATAACTGTGTCATCACTAAGATGCCTTACTTTATTCTGATTACAGATCAAAGAACACTATGGAGAGAATGGAAAGTCTTGTTCAAGACTTCCTCCCACTTAATCTTCTCACACTATGAAGGCAATTCAAGATTCTCTGCTGATGTTCTTCTCATTTGGGAGGCAGTTAGCAGAAGACTTTTCCTTTGACATTGTGGAGATCCAATGACAATAGAAAGTCATGTAAACATAAGCTTGTACTACACAACACTATGTCTACCTTAATGTATTTCAGTTTGGGTGTGAAAGCAGTTCATATTCTGAATTTTTAATTAAGATTATCATGATATTCTTAACTAACAGTGTCATAATGATATCATTGATTGATTGAGATAGCTTGTCTATGATTTACCATGCCAAATCAGAGCACAGAGTCCACCTTGACCTCTTTGTTAGTGTCTAAGAACACATGTATTCTCAGGTGGGGATAGGTGACTATTTTGTTCCCAATGCTCATTATGTCTGAAGCTGTAAGACCTAAACTTGCATTTAATCCTACTGAGACTGAACTCTCTGTGCTCATCAATATTTACAACCATGGTGCTCATTAACTTCGCACATCCTGAAGTAGAATATTTGATGTAAGAATGACCCTGGGCTTAGTCTGTTACAGCCTGGTTCACAGGAGGGTTACACTCTTAAAGAACACTGATTCTCCCTCTCAGAGCAGTTACTAATGGCCAACATACCCTTAGATAGTAGTGGGACTTTGTACCCACTTTCATTCTCCATGCTGTGATTTTTTTCTTATCTGAACTTTCACAATTTTTATGTGTGCTATCAAAACTGCTTTAAGTCCATAGGTGCCACTTTCTATGAACTACTCCAAATGGAACAATCTGAAAATTCTTTGTCTTTTGTCTTTGTTAATTTTCTATTTCATTGATAAGACACCATGACCAAAAGAAAATTTCAATTTAGATTCCCAGGTCATAGTATGTCACTGAAGAGAAGTCAAGGCAGCAACTCAAGGCAGGAGTATAGAAGCAGGATCTTATACAGAGGCCACAGAGGCATACTACTTACTGGCTTAGTCCTTGTGGCTTGTGCACCCAGCTTTATATAGTGCTCTGGACCACCTGTTCAGAGGTAGAAATATTCTCCATGAGTTGGGCCCTTCCACAACCATCATCAATCAAGAAAATGCACTACAAGTTTTACCACAGACCAGTCTGATGGGCAAATTTTGTCCATTAAGTCCACCTATTCAAAAATAATGCTAGCTTGTGTCATTTGACATAAAACTAACCAGCAGTTTTCATATCCTTTATTCACAAATAAAATGCAACACAAACACACATAAAAACACACACACATCATAAAACAAAATTATTGTTATATTAGGAAGAAAATATTAGGATATCCTATATCATATAGCCACAAGTAAAATACAAGTGTGACTTGTAGCTTGCACCATGTGAATTACAGCATATAGACACATATATGCACACATACATACAGATATACCATATGATATATTTAAGAAGCCATGTTTTAATTTCCTTGTTCACCATTGAGCAGATTGAGGATAAAGTTTCTACATGAAACTACACTTCTCTTGAAATACTTTGGAAACTAAATTTATGAGCAGGAGGGACAAATCCATATTAATTTCAATTTGAAACAAAGAAATTTTCTCTCTGCAGCAATGAGTGAGAGCTACCTCACTTCATGAACAAAATAGTGAAGTCGAGAACATACACCCCCCCACACACACACAGCTTAACACAAAGGAAGGAAGGGTGGAAGAAAAAGATGGAAAACAGAGATGGAAAATGCTTTCTTGGGTCACTGAAGTAGCAAGTTAACACTATACAAAATTCTTCAGAATTCTCTAACACATAAATTGCTAAAAATGATTACATAAAGATTATAATTAAATCTGACATATTGATATACTTTCCCTTCATTCCTTCTTAGGTGATGGCAGAAATGAAGCAAAAGAAAATTTAGATATTATTCCAAAAATATAAGAAGGAAGGAGCAAGTCACAAGTACACATGATAGTTCCTGATCAGGTTTTGTAAGTCACTAAAGTGTTAACCTGAGACTCATTTGAAGAAATTAAACACATGTATCCACAGAGGCCAATGTCTTCAGGAAATGAACTATTTAGCTCAAGTACATTGGTTTATAGTCTCAAAGCTTGGATGCACTGCAGGAAGCAAGAACAGCTTAGATATATATTTGGCTCTCTATAGCCTTCCTCCATATCCTGCAAGAATTTACACTTCTTTGTGTTACTATGAAAGACAAGATGTTTCATTCTCTGAAGCAAAAGAAACAAAGATACTTGAAGGGAGAAGAGGGATGACTACTCAAAGAAATTTGTGAAGGTGTCATTAGGAACCAGGACATCACGCATGACTGGTACTAGCTGCATTATTACCACCCAGGCAAATGAAAATAATCATCTACATGAAATCTATCCAAACATGGAAATCTTTTCCATAGAGAATCTGGATGACCAAGAAGAAAAACCTCTAAATAAAACTCACATTTCCTTCAAGTGTTACCAAAATGTACTGTTTCTTAATATCTCTGATCAATGACATTGAACCACTGAATGATTTTCAGAAGGGCAGACTAATCTCGTATTTGCTGTTTGTCACATTTGTCTGCCATACAGCACCAACACACTCCCTTGCTGCTCTGTATCAGTGTAATGAATTGCTTCTGACCATATCTTAAATTCTGTACGTATTTGTCAAATCTTGGTTATCAAAAATCAAAAGTGTTGCAAGAAACTCTGTAGGTCAACATTATAAAGTGTTCCCTGTGCATAATAATTTCTAAATTGAATCTTCTATAGTATTTCTATACAACGTCAAGATAGAAGTGAACAGACCCACAATGGAACTT
>LZPO01117724.1:0-16735 GCA_001675575.1 Neotoma lepida
ACCTCTATTTATGTTCAAGCTATCTGTATATTATCTCTCCTGCAGTTGTACATTGAATGTTTTGATAATAATAAAAAAAATGAAAAAAAATTGCATGAGTGTATGACTCTGTCTATCATCTATCTCATCTATGTAATATGTTGGTAGTTTGTAAATAGGTCTTTTACTAAACATATGATAAGTACCTTTAACCTTGCCATGTATGTTTCTGTTNCATCACCACAGGTTCCCTGGGCCTCAGTTTTACCCATATTCAGCAACTAGTGGTAAAAGCCTTCACATTTCTTCCAGTGTCTGTGTAGTGCTTTAGGATGAATGAAACCTCAGTACTGTGATGACAGTGGTTATTCTCTTAGCTGCCATAGACAGGATGAAGTTTGAGTGAGATATGATACACAAAGGGTGTGTTATACAACTCAGCACACAGTGAGTACTCAGCAGTTAGAGGGAATGGCATTTACTGTAAGCCAGGTACTGTAAGCTTCGATGAACTGCCAGTCACGAGCTAGACCCCACCCACCACTTGATTTGTACAGCTCATGAGTTACAGAGGTTTACTTTTTTATCTATTTAATACGTAGTCATTTATTTTTTGAGACAAGCTTCCGTGCATCTCATGCTGGCCTCAAATTCCCTGTGTAGCCAAGGGTGGCCTTGATGTTCTGTTCTTCCTGAGTGCAAGGATTACAGGTGTGCACCACCTTACAAGGCTTACATATTTAAATTGTGGAGCAAAAAAATCAAAAGGATAGTGTTTTGTAATATGTGAAAATTACAGGAAGTGGAAATAGAAAGTTCAATGTCTATAAATAATGAGCTATTAAAATGCAATGTAGACTTTTTTAAGTCTATTGGCTGCTATATGACACAAATGACAGAATAGGTGCCCCAAATACCCTTAGCCCTCTTTATAATGAATGTGCCCATATAAACTTACCCATTCCTGTATCATGTGGGTGCTAATATGTTCTCTGGCACACATATCAGTGAGGCTTAGACAGGACAGGACACTAACTAAAATCATATAGCATGGAAATGACAGTGCTAGATATGTTCCCAGGGCTGGGTTTTAGGTCCTTGAACCACAGGTCAGGACATTGTTCTTTTGAAGTAAGGCAGAAAGAGATGAAGTCCTACATTAGTAATGAGAGGAATCCAGATTTAGGCCTCTTCCCCTCTGGGACCTACAGATATAGCACAGTTCTTAGAATCTTTGCCTAGCATACTGAAGCCCTAGGTTTGAGCTCCAGTACCAAATAAACCAGACATAAACCAAAACGTCCCAGCATTCAGGAGGTGGATGTAGGAGGATCAGAAGTTCAAGGCCATCCTCTGCTATACAAGGAGTTTAAGGCCATCCTGAGCTAGGTGAGAACCGATCTCAAAGCAGAACAAAATAACATCACCACTGCCAATGCAGAACTGTCTATACCACAGAGTTCTTGACCTTCCTCTCTGATGGGCTCTTCCCACCTCCATTTTCTACTAGTATATTCTGCTAAACACAATGCCACACCCAAGGAGGCCATCAACTTGTCCTTACAAAAGAAGTGAACTGAGAGCAGGGGACAGAGGGACAGAACTAGTTGAGTTCTGGGATTTAGACAGAGAGGGAAGGGGCCCCTGGGAAAGGCAACAAATCCCAGAGCCTTCTCATGGGAAAGAGACCTTACTGGAGCCAGCTCTGTTCCCTGGGGACATGGAGTTAGTTCTTAGGCCACAATACCAAGCAATTGTCCCATTAAATCTCCTCTGCAGGGACATTGCTATAGCTTTCCACCTATTACTGCTGTCTTCCCATGGGTGGATTCTAAACATGTTCTTTTAAAACAGCTTTATTTAGACAGAAGTCACATACCATGGAATTTGCCAATCCTAAAACATATTCATTTCCTCAAAAAGAAAGTCTGGGCCCTTTAGCTATCAAGTTCCTATACCTCTGTCTATCCCAGTCATCAAACCTCCTCAGGGTGCTTCCTGCTGCTGTGGATTGGTCTACTGGAGTCATTTTCTGTAAATGGAGTCCTACCCTTTCAGGGATGGCCTCTTCTACTTAGCATAGCTTTTCAAGGCTTATTCATGCTGTTCAAGTACCTTGACTTCATTCTTTCTATAGAATGGAAGAAGATTCCATTGTGTGATTATATGTTGTTTGATTTTGCCATCAGTTGATCAACTTTGGGGTGTTTCCTTTGCTTAAAATAGGCTACTCTGGAGGTCCATATGCACGTTTTCTCATGGGCTTATGTTTATCACAGTACATACATACCTAAGAGTGCAATTGCTGGGCCACAGGGTATGTCTCTACATGACTTTTTGAGGATCTGTCATACTCCTGCAGAATGCCTTTGATATTTTACTGTCCCTCTCAAACTGCTTCCTCTCATTCCTTATTTCTGCTCAACTTAAACATAAAACATGCTTCTATTTTGTATGAAGTCTAAACTCATGCCAAATTAATAAAGGAAACTAGAAATAAGTGTAGTATTGCTTCTGTCTTGATGGGGGCAAGATGAACTAGGAGAAGAACCAACTGCCTTCTGGGTAGGGAATTTTCTGTCTTGTGGTTTGATGCATTTGGGCAAATACATGTCAAATTCAATTTCATATTTCTCTGAACATAAATTTTACATAAACTTAAAATAATATCGATGAAAAAAAGTTATAGGGGGTGGGGGGATACGTGCATTTAATCATCTTGAGACACAACTGCATGTATAGACAGAGGGCCTGCACCTGGCAGTGAAGGCCAAGTGTAAACCAGCTCCTAATTGGCATGATTAACTATGTCTCAATAGGAGCCTTAATAATACCAGTGGGGAGCAAAGGAGGCTATTTTCCACTCCCTGAATAAGGGGCTGCCTGGCAGAGGTCATGGGGTAGCTGGAGGGCTGCTCCTTGCACTGGGGGGAGGGGCCTTCTTGAAGTCTAGCTGCATTTCCTTTGGAACAAAGTTTAAAAATATTTTTCATCATTTTCATTATTGGGTATAAAACCCATTCTTCATCTTCACTCAGGAGGATGAGAAAGCCAACTCCGTTTTGCCTGTGTGTTTTCTAAGGCCAAACTGTGTACTGAAGAGAGAGCTACCACAGAGCACGATAACCCTAAATGTATTCAGAGAAATAGAAAGAAACAAACATAAGTGGGAGATCTCATAGAATATGCAAAAATATATGAATTGACATAAATTCACAGATTAGGACTGAGCAAGCACTACTAATTATCCACACTTTAAAAATCAGTATTATGCAATTTTTGATAGAACTACATTAATTGTGTCACTTTATTTATAGGCTAGACAAAATGTGTTTGACTAGAAGAAAGTATCAGTGTATTAAATACCACACGTTGCTGAAAGGAAGTACTGCCTAGTTTTTGTACCTTTATTCTTTATCTATAGTTGATTTCTTTTTCCCTGGACATCACTTCCATATTGCTTTGAATTCATTTATTAAGAAATTATTTGGGTTGTTCTCTCTAACTGGGGGTTCAATTTCATTGCCCCCCCTCTTTAGAGTAGACTTATACTCATCTCCCTGTGCTCAGTACTCAAAGCTGGTATACTTTAGGACCCCCTCAACATGTGGCATTGAACATGAGGAGGTCACTCTTGGGGTTTGGTTTCCTAGGATCTGAGCAAGTGGTAGATCTTCTGTCTTGGTTTCCTCATTGGAGGAATGGGACAGAAAACACCTTCCCCAGTGAGCTTACCCTTGAGACATATGTGGGAACACTCCTGGCACCACCCTAGACCCATCTGTCGGTTCACTTCCCTTCTCCAGCTAACCTTGAGTCCACTGCCTTCTTGCCTTGGAAAACAGCAAGTAGTACAGCTATATGATTATGGTCATTGGTATCTCTAACCTCTACAGAGACTTAAAAGCATATGCTCATGACATTGTGTGTGTGTGTGTGTGTGTGCATATGTACACAATGCTGCATATGTGAATGTCTATTTGTATCCTGAGCCAGGTACAGGAAGACAAAGCATATATTTTCACTCACGTATTTAATAGGAAGGAATTGGTCTCACAGAAGTAGAAAATAGAGTGATGTTTTCCAGGGATGGGCTGGTTGGAAGAGTGAGAGATCTGTAAGGTATTGATAAAAAAGATAACATTTCAGTCCACTAGGAGGAATAAGTTCAGGAGACTGATAGTATATGGTGGCTATAATTCTTAGTGTCTTTTAGTCTTGAAAAATGCTTAGAAAATGGATATTATATTCTTTCCACAAACATGAGAGGTATTAGGCATGTTAACTAGCTAGCTTTCATCATTACATATTGAATGCATCTCATAGCATCATGTTGTTCATGATACATAAAATTTTACCTGTCAGATTTGTAAAAAGTTTACACAAAACCTCTGTCCTCTGGATGAATTATAATTGCTCTCGGGACTAGCGATACAGTTCAGCTGACAGGATAGCTACCTGACTAGCACACATGAAACCCAAGGTTTGATCCCCAGCACTGCATAAAACCAAGCATGGTGGCACCTGCCTGTAACTACAGCACTTGAGAAGTAGAAGCAGGTGTATCATAGTCCTTGGTCTATATGGCAAGCTCAAGGCCAGCTACGGGTCCATGAGACCCAGTCTCAAACAAAACTAGCTGATGGAGCTAGTGAGTGTCCACCACTGATCAAAGGTAAGGCTAGTTAAGTAGCAAACATATAGGCGGTGTCAGCTTGTTATTTCCTCCCTCGCTGCTGGTTCCTGGCAGTGGGGCTGTCCTTAAGGATTGCCTAGGCTGTGTTGGAAACTCTTCCTGACAATCAGGGTCTTGAACTTGACCTCAGATGGAAGTGAACATTGTGTTCTGAGGATAGAGGAGGGACTCAGCAGAGCATGAGTCATGGTTTTGCAACAGTATTTACCCTTTCAGAATATGAGCCCAGTTATTCTTACACAGAGGCTACATACGGCTAGCCTCCAATTTATTGGGCACCTCTGTTCTGTATCATCATCCCAAACTACCTCCCATGGTCCTTTTGGTGACAATAGATTTCACCCTTCAATTTGCCAATGATAATTTTGTAAGCTTGCTAGTATGCAGATACCTGAGCCTACACTACTTCATGGAGTTGATGAATGACAGTCAGCACGTTTTCCAAAGTTTGGGTAGATCCGTTTTACCATTTTAAGTACTCTAAACAGCCTGAGACCTCATATTTGAGGCCTCACATACAAGTTTGAAAACTAGCAGATGAAAGTATTAACTCTAATATAAAAAGCAAACTGAAAGATGGAGATAGTTGTGTGTATTTATAGGCCTTCAGATCCATCTGTCCAGTGAAGCTAGATAGGTTGAAATTTGGAGCTACATCTTACTACAGTAAGACATAGCACTCCCAACTAATGCAGCTGTAAGGTAAGGTTGGAGTTGTCACCCTGGCCAAAGGATGGAGTCTGCCTAGATCTGAGAGGGAAAGACTTCTGAGGTCCCATCTGGGCTCTGCGTTACGGATTGGTGATGACTGCAATGCCCACAGGTGACACCTGGCTTTTATGCTCCTTATGACTCCTTCCCTGCTTAAACTTTTGAAAAACGTTCCTTAAGTTGTGGTGGGGGTTGGGGCTTGGGGGTTCCTGGATCTCTGCTGAGAGCCAGTCTCCCCACACTTGGCTATCAGCTGCACAGCTTCATGCAATGTTCACTTCTGTGTTTCCCCAGTCAGGATCCTCTGCCTGGCTTTCAGAGTCTTCTTCATGCAGATTCCTCCACCCCTTCTCCCAGGGCTCCATTATTTTCTCTCTGTTACAGCAACAAGAAGTGCGCTCTGAACATGTAGAATCAAACCTCTCTCCACTTCAGGCATTCAGCACTCGTGGCTTCTGCCACTCACTCTCCAATCTATGGCTATTCAGAGGATTCTCCCACAAAACCTACTGTGATCCTGACCTCCTGTGTCCAGCCCGTACAGGGCCCACACTAAGTTCAACTTTGATTGTCTTATTTTGTTGTGTTATACTTTATTCTTCCATGGTTACCTCACTTTCCCCCTTTTGAAGTCTTGACTCCCTAACTAGATTATACACTCCAGGAATGATTTCCAGTTTGCAATCTTTTACTATGGTATCTTAGCATTGGCAGACACTTGAGATACAAGTTTTCAGAATGGCTTAGCTTGGTGTTGATTAGGGAGTAGAAAGGGAAACCGGAAGCAGTCATCTAAGGGTCACATGTCCATCTCTTGTGTTGTCCAGCCCACTCTGCCTTCCACCTTCCAGGCCAGCCATCTTTACTCCATGGCTGGCCCAGTTCAAATGT
This sequence comes from Neotoma lepida, assembly GCA_001675575.1. Classification (NCBI taxonomy): domain Eukaryota; kingdom Metazoa; phylum Chordata; class Mammalia; order Rodentia; family Cricetidae; genus Neotoma; species Neotoma lepida. The sequence continues at coordinate 6,278 of LZPO01117724.1, forward strand.
GATTTGGTATGTACATATAATATATAATGATTAAATCAGGGCAATTGGCCTCTCCAACCAAGCATCACTGGAGGAAAACAATTTATAAATCAATGTGGGCCGCAGAGAATTACAGCCCTGTTTCCTCATTGTCAAGTTGACTGGATTTAGAATCACCCGTGAGATACAACTCTGGGTGTATCTTTTAAAAGAATTTTATTCTTGTTGTTAACTGAATGTGTTGTTTGACAATTAGATCCACCAATATAATGTATTCTCCTTACCCTTGCCTCCATCGTCTCTTATCTTCTACCCACCCCTGTGAACTCTCCTCCTCCTGCCTGACAGGTTCTTTTCCCATGTTCATGTTTTTGTTGTCATTGTCCACATTGTTTCCTTTTATGGCACCCTCAGTTTCATCTAGGACATCTGAGTGACCACAGGTATGGAATTATACAGTGCGCCTGTTATGTTACCAATAGGTATTCATGTGAAGATAATAATTCCCGCTCTCTGAGAATCCATCAGTAGCCAGTAGTTCAGAAGGGAGGGGTGGACCTCATAAGACCCTCTCCCAACCACCAGTGGCTGTTGACAGATCCAGGCTTGGGCGGGCTCAGAGCAGGCAGCCTCAGCTGCTGTGAGCTCATGATCGGAATGACCGTGTCATACCCAGAAAATGATCCTTCGTGATCCCTCTCCCACCTCTTAATGTTCTCACCACCGTTCAGCCTTACCACATGGGAGGAACCAAGCTTTTAACCAATGAACCATTTCAATCCATAGGAATCCAGTTTGGGTGCTCTGGGTACCCTGGGTTCATATGAGAGACCTCCGTTTACCTGCCATTGACCCTGGCTTGCATTCTCTTCCTATCCTCTTCTATTTCCTATTGGTAGATAGATGCTAGGTGACCAAGTCTAGGTTTCTGATGAACACCCAACACCCATGCTGGGGACTGTGGGAGAGTCCCTGGTGTGAACCCTGCAATGATATGAATGAGTCATAGCTCACAGGCACATTTAGTTTCATGAGTGTTGTCATATTGTTTTCTGGAATGACTGTACTGACCTACACTTCCATCAGCCATGCTCGGTGGTTTCTGTTTCCCCATGGCCTCACCAGCACCTGGTATGATAAGATGTGTACATTTACCACAATGACTATGGCAGGGCACTGGGTTGGCTCTTGTGCTAGACACTTTACTTGCTATAGAAAAGTCTCTAGTAAAAAGTAATATCAGGCAGTCAGACTATCTTCTATTAGAGAAGACAAATCTTTCCAGAAATTTCCTGTAGACTCCCACTAAGTCTTTGTTATCGTGTAGCTTGGGGCAGATGTCCTCCTAGCCAGTCCCCATCAGAGATGACAGAATTGCTGTGGCTCCTTAAAGTCTTGGTCGACTCTCTTCTGATTGCTAAATACTTCTTTTGAGCACATCCCGTCTATCTCTCCCCCACAACCCCCTCACCCCCTGAGACAAGTGTTCTCTGTGTAACAGTCCTGGCTGTCCCGGAACTCACTTTTGTAGACCAGGCTGGCCTCGAACTCACAGAGATCTGCCTGCCTCTGCCTCCTGAGTGCTGAGATTAAAGGTATGCATCACTGCTGCCTGGCTATCCCTTTCTATCTTAAACCTGTATAGAACTGGGACTATTTTAATAAACAAGAGAGCAGAGTGGACTGGCTACTCAGCAACCACCAACCTTCATCAGATTTTCACTTTGACCGAATTCTGAAGTGCACACTGCCTGTTCTGTGCAAGCAATCTTCCCTGGATCTGTGTGATTAACCATTTTCAGAGTTCAGAAGTGATGTGTTAACTACCACATGCCATTTCCCTGGGGAATAGATCTGTCCAGTTCATTTTAGAAACCTAATGTTCTTCAGAAAATTTTCATGCTGGGCAGACATCAGACCTGTTCCCACTCCAGCTGTTTAAGCTGGGGTTTCTCCATGCTCCCAATGAAAGGGGGGCAACAGAAAGCTTCAAGGACAGAGNGCCACAACTCTGGCCCCATGCCATGACAGGTGGGGAGGAACACCTGTCAGCAGCTACTGTCTCTATAGGTAGTTGCTTCCCCTTCTCACCCATCACATAGATGCTTTAATAATCCTTGCATTTTCTCCCTGATCAAAGGGGGAAAACACTAATTTTTAAGTGATACCCAATTGTTTAAAGTTTGTTGACTACTTGCACTCTACCAGCTGGCTTGGAGAGTGTTTCATTCCTATGGTCTCATAGAAGTCCCCAGACAATCGTCCAAGAGCTTGCCCATGTCATGGCCATAACATGGATACCAGTAAGAAACCCACTTCCAAGCTAGGGACCTGGTTCCATGGTAGAGTGCTTGCTCAGCATGCACAAGGCCCTGGGTTCAATGCCCAGTGCCCAGGTAGAAAAGAATTTTATTTCTGGCATTTATTAGCAGGGTGCTGTTAAGCAAGTAACATCACTAAGGTATCCCTTGGCATTATTTGTGCAACCACAGATAGTAGTGGTGTGTTTCAAATACTCAGTGGGTTGATAATATAAAGGACTTAGAATACACTCAAATATTGAACACTTTTTTTTAATTAAAAGATTTTCTATTTATTTTACATACCAACCACAGAACCCCCTCTCCTCCCTCCTCCCGCCCCCCAGCCTTCCCCCTCAACCCATCCCCCATTCCCACCTCCTCCAAAGCGAGGTTTCCCATAGAGAGTCCCCAGAGCCTGGTACATTCAGTTGAGGCAGGTCCAAGACCCTCCTCCCTGCGCCAAGGCTGTGCCTAGTGCCCCACCATAGGCACTGGGCTCCAAAAAACCAGCTTATGCACCAGGGATGGATCCTGATCCCATTGCCTGGGGCCTCCCTAAACAGTTCAAGCTAAACAACTGTCTCAAGCTTCCAGAGGGCCCAGTCCAGCACCATGGGGGCCTACAGTTATTGGTCCACAGTTCATGCGTTTCCACTAGTTTGGCTGGCCATCTCAGTACATTCTCCCATCATGGTCTCCATGTCCCTTGCTCACATTAGGCAGCGAGTCAGTCTCATAATCTGAAGGTCCTGAGTGCCTCACTTTTCAATCCTCATGGCAANCTCCGGTGCATAGATGAAGAAATGGCAGCTCTTGCTTACAGACACACAGCCAAAATCCAGCAAAGCCGAATCTAGAAGAGTGGGTGCAGAGTCCCCTGTCAGGGCCAGGGCATGACTTAGTGGTAGAGTGCTTGCCTAGCAAGTACAAGAGTCTTGGGTGGATGCCTAGCACCACAGACAACCCCTGAGCTTCTTAAATGAGAGCCCACCATCACAGCCACCATGCTGGACATGGGCCATCACCACCTCTGTCCCTCGTGGTTTTATGGAGGAGTAAACTAATGCTCNAAAAAGTTGGGTAATACCAAAGTCAAGGGAAGAGTGGGTTCCTGACTCCAGTGCACCCCCACCTCAGTTCTAGGCCTCTTTTCACCCCCACCACCAGCTCTGAAAACCTCTCTTTTTGGATCTGAATGATTGGTGGGGCTGAACTCTGACAGTGGGCCTGCATCCCCGGGCATATAGTCTCTGTGCAGGCCCCAAGCCTGGGCTAACGGTCTGCTGGGGCTGTTTTGAATTCTTTATAATAATTTCTAATTCTAGTAATTTCTGAGCAAGAGACCCCACGTTTTCCTTCTGCACAGAGACTCACAAACTTATAGCAGACTCTGTATCTCATCTGTGGTTCTTGTGGCACCAAAAAGGTCTCTCTCCTTTGGCATCTAACAGTGCCAGGTTCAAATGGGAGCCCATCCCAGCCCTGACCTATAAATTTAAAAACTTNATGTAACTTCCCGGAGCTTNGGTTTATTCATCCATAAACACAGGGGTCATTCTGTCATCTTTGAACTGATAGCTGTTGGGGGCACAGATGAGAAACGATGGAGAAAGTAATAAATACTTATCTTCTGTTTTCCTCCTGAAGCTCTGAAGTGACTCATTGTCCACCGGCTTGGACAGGCTGGCTATCACACAGCAGAGCACAGTGTGAACCATCCCCAATACAGGCTGCCCCACTTGTTATCAGACAGAGGAAAAACTCCCTGAGAGCCTTTTGCAATCTTGCTGATGGCACAGACTACAAACTCCCTCGAGAAGCCGTTTCCCGCTGACCTAGCAGGATGCCACACTGTAGAGTGGGCATCTGTGCTTCACAAGCACCCAGGGTCGGTGCACAGCCCACCAGCCACATTTGGCATTGATGATTCTTCCAGGCACCAAATGCCAGCTGATTTGTGTCATGACTTTTGAAGGCAGTTAAGTTACTAAGCTTTGTCCAGAACAGAGAGTGCCAACTCTGGCTACAGATCAGAATACTCCGGGTTCCTTCTGGGACATTCTAAACACAGGCTTCCCCCACATAACATTATGATTCAATTGATTTGAGTGGTCAAGCATATGTATTATTTTAGAGCTCTGCCAAGGAATTTTTAATGTGCAGCCAGGTTTTCAATAATCTATAATCTTCTAAATTAATACTTCTCAAAGTGTCATCTCAAACCAGCAGTGGACTAGCTATAATGCAATTTAGGACCGAACATGCCCTCCAGGTGATTCTAATTCATGCTCAAATTTGAGAGCTATTGTTCTAGAGAGAAGACATTATCAAGCAGGGAAAGTAATTTAATTATAAAATCTATTTTTCAAAAACAAAATTTTTCATGTATAAGTATATCCATCCCATAGCCCCAAACTGGCTTATAAAAATATTTATGATCTTACACAATTACAATAAATATCCCTCCTCTGAATTTGTGAGGCTTCCAGAAATCGGCTGTTTCTTCAGCTTATGCACAGTGCAACTNTCCCAGGAAGAACAGTGGAGATATTTTTAAACGAGGTTTCTCATGAAATCAACCGCTTCTAACAAATGTCCATGGTTAAAGCTGAGTCATAACAGGATGTTCTGGGATGCGTTCTTTTATCCAGCCTTCCCTAAGTGCCGTCTTAAGCAGAGGATTTCTGTAACAGTGTTTCCCTGCGCCTTGACCTTCAAAAGAGCATAACTCACAGAGTGAAACGAAGCCCAAGCCCCAACAAGATTTCCCTGCACACGCTTGCCTTCCCTTTAGACAAGAGGAACGATACAAGCAATAAGTGTTCATTAATCCCAACAAAGTGAGCCGTCTTCAGTGCCATGTCCCCTGAGTGGATGCAGGCTGGTAGGAGCATCTCCAGGGGTCGGACACTGTCTCGGGAACTGTGAAAGTACCAGGGTGAGAACATGGCAAAGTGGCATTTTCCAGGGTCTCTTTCAGGCCTATGCTCATATTAAGAATTATGAGGGTTAAAAAAAAAAAAGGGAGGGTGGCCCACACCTTTAATCCCAGCACTCAAGAGGCAGAGGCAGGCGGATCTCTGTGAGTTTGAGGCCAGCCTGGTCTACAGAGTGGGTTCCAGGACAGCCAGGGCTGTTACACAGAGAAACTCTGTTTTGAAAAATGGAGAGGGGGAAAAAGAATTACCAGGTAGCCTTCACCATGACAACAGTCATGTTTCCATTTATAATTTGTTTAGTCCCTCTGAGGAAAATGAAATTTTGTCTTTAGATTCAGAGAACAAACAGGACTTGGAATTTGGACAATGGGCTTCATGTGTTTTATGCCAGGAGAGAAATATTATTTTCTTCCTTCTACTTGTTTGTATTTGTTTGCTGAGGCAAGGTTTCTTATATCCAAAACTGGCCTCAAATTCTCCATGTGGCATCAGAGTAACCTTGAACTCCTGAGCCTCCTTCCCCCACCTCCTTAGTGCTGGGATTACAAGCGTGATGAACTACCACATTTGGTATATGCAGTGGTAGGAACCAAACCTGGGGCTTTGTGCATGTTAGGCAAGCACTCTACCAACTGATCCTCATCCCCAGTCCCCGAAATGTAATTATAAAGAGACATCATCTGCCTTTCTGGTCTTTGCCTGTGCCATTTATCCAAATGCTTGCCAGTATGTTCCATAAATCAGTCTGATTGGCATGCTTCGTGGTGGCAGAGGAGAAAACAGTCAGTAGTTTCCACATCAGTCATTCTCAGGAGAAAGCAAACCAAGTCTCGAAGGCCTCACAGAGACGGCAACAGTAGCGGCGTGATACTGTGATGCTAAAAGGAGATAAATGGAGAGGAAGCTTGCCACCTGTGCTTGTNGGCAGGGGGTACCGCTCTGGACACAGGAAGGCATGAGCAAGAAGGGGCAAAGGAATCNAGGGGCTTTGCCACCAGAATCAGCCAAAAGAACGGAAGGAGAGAGAGCTGTAGAAGGTGTGGAAGGCCCTGGAGCCAGTGTGTGTGGTGCACATGGCACTAACTCCAAGCCACCAACCCTAAGCATCCTGTTCTTCAACACATTGGTGAGCTTCACCCACACTGTGACATGTAGTTGTCATATTGTGATTGCTGACAAGCCTTCTACAGTGTCAATACACCACAATGCGGAGTCCATTCCATGTAGGTGGTTTCCATTGGTCCTGATAAAACAGGCTGCTCTGAATATTCTTCTCCATGTCTTTAGTGAGCAATGGACACATTTTTCTTGAGACTCTGTGAGATGTGGGATTACCTGTTCATAATATTAGGTTTCTCTCTCATTGTATCAGCTGTCACAGCTGTCACATGACTCAAATGAAGACAGGTCCCCAACTCTGCCTTACAGATAAGACATTGAGCATAGCCATTTGACCTCACAGAGATAGAGCCCCTCCCATCAAGCCTGCTCTTCCTAGCACACCACATCAAACAAACCTCACTGTTATTACAACCGACAGGGTTCATGGTGGTATGTAAAAAAATAATCAGGAAGACTAGGACTTGGTGGGGATTGTGGTGGNTGGGGTGGACACCTTCTCATTACCATCCAGTCTCCATTCCTGCACTGGCAAATGTCTGTTTTGGAAAGCTGATCCCAGAGTAGTCAAAATAAAAGGCCCTTTGGGCATAACAGAGTACCTCAGCTATCTGCTGCGGGCAGGGCTTCCTGCTGGAAAGTGCACCCCAGGAGGAGGCTGCTCCACCCTGCTGAGGTCAGGTGACCCTCCGCCTTTGAGCCCAAACAGAGCTACATGCAGAAGACAAGGAGCTCCCTGACTGCAGAGATCAAAGGCCCTGAGTTGAAGCCGAGTTTGTGCCTGTGGTGTTGGCCATCTGATGCTATTGTTTGTCACCTAGGCTCTTTTCAGGTAGAGCTTGCTTCCAGATTCCCCGCTGGATACAGGGCCGCCTCCCCAGGTCCTTACCCAGGCCTTTCACTTGAAAGTCTAGAGCCGCGTGCTTGCCTTGCCCAGGGTGGATCTGCATCAATTGGTCAGTGTTTAGTTAGCTGGTCCTGGNCATGGGCACCCTGTCATCTGGAGGCAAGTTCAACAGTCTTCCCTGGAGATTCCTAGGAGAGACAGGAACAGTCCTCACCTTCCATCAAGAGCAGTGGGTTTCAGGGCTGTTTCGATGGCTCATTTGTTGTGTCANTCTTAACTTCTCTAGGCTGCTGTCTGATACAATGCATGTTTGTGAAGGGCTTTAGATCACAAAGTATCTTTTTTTTTAACTGACGCTCAGGGTTTTTTCTTAAATATTTATTTATCTTTATGTATATGGATATCTTGCCTGCCTATATGACTGTGCACCNTGTATGTGCAGTACCCACAAAGCAGGGTGTCAGATCCTCTAGGAATGGAGTTACAGTTGTGAGACACCATGTGGGGAATTGAACCTGGGTCCTTTGGAAGAGCAGTCAGAGCTCTTAACCTCTGAGCCATCTCACAGTATCTTAGTATATAAAGAAAACCCATTCACTTGCTGTAGGCATGAGTCTTCATCTTGTCTGAATCTCCCCCAGGTACATTCTGCACCAGGGAACTTTCATCTGGAAAATAAGCCAAAGCCTTCCCTTCAATATTTTCCTCCACTGATCCTGTCACAGGATGCATGGCCATTACCTTGGGTCACATTGTTCACCTTGCACCTGTTGCTGAGATGCCACTAGACCCAAGTGCTCACTACCTACCATCCACACCCTGCCCCATCCACACCAGCCACCCCACCAGGACCCATTAACTGAGAAGACATCTCCAGCTTGGCAGCAGAGTCTCCAGGACCCTGTTACCGCACAAGCACTGTCTCCCTCCTGCTCTTCTTGTCACACCCAGCATTAGGTAATCCATGATAGATATAACATATGCCATTGGAAATCAATAAGTCAAAGTGCATAAGAAGCAGCAGAGTCTATTCAAAGAAAACAAAACGTCATGTTTATTAGCTAGCAACCTTACTCCATATAGACACACATATGTAACTTTGTATCTAGGTTCTGCACGAGAGAAAACACATTATCTTTGTCATTCTGAGCTGGCTTATTCATTTAATGTAATAATTTCCAGTTGCATCCAGTTTCTTACAAATATGATTTCATTTTTTACCATCTCATAGAAAATATGTGTATGTGCCACATTTTCTCTATCTGCTCATTTCTTTGTGGACCTCTCTTAATGGTCCAGTCCCTAGCTATTGTGACCAGTACAGCTATAAACGTGGATTCTCACGGTATCNCTATGGTATATTGACTTGGGGTCCTTTGGGTATGTACCCAGGAATGGTGTAGCTGGGTCATCTGATAATTCTGTTTTCAGTTTTTGGAGGACCCTCCATATGCTGCACACACATTTACGTTTGCCCACACCCTCACAGGCGTTTGCTGTCCGCTGTTTTCCCGATGATGGTCATTCTGACTGGGATAAAATGGAAACTTCCAAGTAGTTTTAATTTATGTTTCCATGCTGGACAGTATAGTGAGTATTTTTAGAGTGATTCTTGGTTATTTGTGTTTCTTCTTTTGAAAACTGTCTAGTCAGTTCGTTAGTACATTTGTTGACTGAATTTTTTGGTGGTTTGGGTATATACTTTAGTAATTCTTTATATATCCTAATACTAATACCACTACCCTGTCTGGTGTATAGTCATCATTTTTCATTTTGTACAGCCACTTTAGTTTTAAGCTTGGTTCCACTTTTGGCCTTTGCCAATAACCAAACCCACCCTCAAAGGAAAAACTTGGCCATCTACAAATTTTTACAAGAGAATATGATTCCAGACTGGTGACAGTCCTAAGTAAAAATGCCCCCAAGCTACTCAAAACAAGGATGGCATCATTAGAATAAGTGAGTGGTCTAATACGGTGAAGAATTTTTGCCCCGTGTGTAGAGTAATATGAGGACTTTTTAATACTGCTGTATATCAGTTAATATTTTTAAAATTTTACTATTCTAATGACACATATTGAAATATTTACAAGCTACCTAGAGTAGGAGGGGTTTGTTCCAATGTAATCTGGGGGGAAGGAAGGATGGCACAGGGGCTGGAGGAATACAGCATTATTCTTTGCACTTCTGTATATTCTTGGAACACTTCAAAACAGACAGCTCAGAATTTCTGCAGCTCAGTGGTAGAGCACTTGCCCAGTATGTTCGTGTCCTAGATTCAACCCCAGTACCACAAACAATAATAATAATAATGTTCAAGAATGCAAAGCTGCCCCCCACTGATATCTACCCCATCTGTGTCCCCCAGAATCTCTCCTGGTAAACGGGAGCAGAAAGAGAAGTCAAATCCCCTGAGCTAGGGCAAGGAGAAATCTGGAAGGGTTGCTGTGGATAGTTGAGAGAGAGAGAGAGAGAGAGAGAGAGAGAGAGAGAGAGAGAACGTGTCTATGTCTGTGTGTCTGTGTGTGTCTGTGTTCATGTGTGTCTCTGTGTCTGTGTGTCTGTGTCTGTGTGTCTGTGTCTGTGTGTCTGTGTCTCTCTGTCTTTGTGTTTATCTGTGTGTCTGTCTCCGTCTGTCTTTGTGTGTGTGTCTTTGTGTGTGTCTGTGTGTCTGTCTGTGTGTACATCTGTGTTTGTCTGTGTCTCTGTATGTGTCTGTATCTCTGTGTCTGTGTCTGTATCTCTCTGTGTGTGTGTCTGTGTGTGTCCCTGTGTCTGTGTCTGTGTGTGTCCCTGTGTCTGCATGTGTGTCTGTCTGTGGCTGTGGCTGTGTGTCTGCGTGTGTGTCTGTGTGTCTGCGTGTGTGTCTGTGTGTGTCCGTGTGTGTGTGTGTATCTGTGTGTGTCCCTGTGCCTGTGTGTCTTTGTGTACATGTATATAGAGGCCAGAGGTTGACATCCTGTGTCTTCCTTGATTGTTCTCTACCTTAATTTTTCTTTTAGTTTGATGCAGCCTCTCTCACTAAACCTAGAGCTCACAGTCTGGCTGACCTGGCTGGCCAGCAATCCCAGGGATCCTCTGTGTCACCTCCCTAGCCCTGGGATTACAGGCATGTACCACTGCACTGGCTTGTGCATGGGTACAAAGGATCCAGATTTAGGTCTTCATGTTTGTACATCAAACACTTCCAGTTTACCCAGCTCGCCAGTCCCTCGTGCCTTATTTTGTCTGTGTCCCAGTTCTCTCTCTCTCTCTCTCTCTCTCTCTCTCT